>JAMKCH010015349.1:0-33950 GCA_023653785.1 Ophioderma brevispina | reverse complement strand
AGGAAAAACCCAAAGCTGCCCTTTGAGGTTAGCGAGTGGAGGAGACCTGCTCCTGGAGCATGGTGGGTGGTCAAAAAAGACTGCATTATTATTAGCATCTGCAAATAAGCATCATTGTAGGTTTGTCGTGTGTTTTGGTTAAATTTTATAGTAGCTTGAAAAGAAATCAAGGTAAGGACCACTATAGGCTAAGTTCTCAGAACTGCAGGAAAGGAATATAAGGTGTACCGTATACAAAACACACAAATAGGTTGAAAGCTAAATTTGCAGGGCTTGCAATGAAATTTCACCGACTTACATGGCCAGTTAACTGATCGAATGTGCTTAAAGAGACATGAGGAGATTTCCAGTAAAGAACGCCCCCATTTTTTTGTCGAACACGGGGTTTTTGCATATGGAATGCTTATCAATGTAATTAGATCACCACTGAAGTGAACATACGCGAATACGCCGTCTTTAGGCAATAAGACGATGATTTAGTACTTTCTGTCGTGCACGACAGAAAGTCAAAGCTACGGTGTTCTATGGAAATTACGATAGCCAGGCAAGTTCCAAAAAAAGGTTTGCGTTTTTCTTTTGTACTTGGTGTTGTCAATAAACCTTCAAAACGTTTTTGGTAGGTGGTCTACAACGAGCCAGTGCAATTTGAGAGAAGTCGTATCTTAAAAAAATCTCCTCCTGTCACTTTAAATACCGCCCACTTGTGATATCGCAATGATTTTCATGATTCATCCATTGAAAGGCTTCAATGAACTGGCTTTACTTTGAGTTTATCAAAAGGAGAATTGGAAGCTAGCTATTACATAGGTTTAATAGTGCCCAAAATATTGGTCATGTGTGTGTGAATTATAGCTTGAGTATAAGCAAGGGTAACTTTGCAATTTGGATCAGTTGTGCAGAGTACACTTGCCACAAGGATTCTATATAAATAAATTGGGATAGTTTACTCCAGGCGCGGATCCAGGGAGGGGGTGGGCGCTCCCGTGGGTAATTCTGCAAAAACCCGTGCAAAATCAGCCCATTTGGATAAGTTTCAGCCTTCAGCCCCCCCCCCCCGATATTTGACATTTTTCAAATGCCTGGATCAGCCCCTGGGGTTACTCGATCCAGAGATTGGAGGCAATTAATGCAAGGATTGACTTGTATTTTTGTATATATCCGTTTTGTACAAGATAATAACCCTTCTTGATGAGCAGAAGAGGCCAATCCAAGGTAAGAATACAAAGTAAACTTCATAAAAACTTGTAGATCTATTAGGTTGCTTTTCAAAACAAATTTTACATAATCAATCAAGAACATTTTATTCATCACAAAAAGCAATAAAATTCCAGTAGGAACTAACAATACAAAAGGTAAATAGCAATATACATATGAAGAATTAGAGTGGGTGCTGTAGATATTTAACACTGCAAGTGACAACTGAAAAATTAATAACTAGCTATGTACATGCAAGAGTGATGAAACACAGAGCGTGGGGTGTTGCAGTGACTCTTCAAGTAAGTAAACTACACATGAATATAAGTAAAGGACAAAAAACAATATAAGACAGACAACAAGACAGACAAAACAAACGATGACATACAGTAAACAGTCATGTCCGATTAAGTGAAGAAGGGAGAAATAACAAAGTAGAGAGAAACAAGGTGAGATTAAGTTGTGATGACATTCCAATACCTATTGGAGACTTTTCTTAAGATTCTTTTGAAAGAGATGAGTTGGTATTTGTAAGAATTATTAACCAAAGGGATTCACATATGAAAATGGAGCCGCAATGTGTCTAGACTAGTAGAGGGTATGCCCTCTTATACGCATAGAGTAGAAAATAATACACTTTTTGCCTGCATGCACTATAGTCAAAATATTGCATATATAGGCAAAATAGTAATTAGGTTAAACGACGCTTATAGGTGCAACATAGTAGTTGGCTATACGTAGTAATCTGTGTGGTGAATTGCTTCTAAGCACCTGCATTTTCTTTAATGTGGGCAAATCCAGGCGGTGGCCGGCCAAGCCTCATTCATTATAGCAATTCACCAAAAAATGCATAAAACAAAATTACAGAATACGGATTGCAAACCACAAACCAATTTTGGATGCTTTGGTGTGGGTTCGTCAGGAGTGTTCCCATGACCTACATACGACCTCGGCCTTCCTCGGTCGTTATTAATACAAAAAGAAATCAGAAGTAACCCCTCCAGTGAGTTATTCTTCAAGGACATATTCCTTGACAACATATAAAAAAAACAAATTTTCATCAAGATTTCGCTTTACGTGTTAAACCAATGGCCACGTCTGAAATTGGGATTTATTGGCTGCCCTCCCCTGGGAAATCCATATAATCTGTTATTGAACTGAGAAAAAAAAGCAAGCAATAGTAATAACTCTTTCCTGGTTTACTCATTGAACGCATAGTTGAACTTATGCTAGTAAAATATATATATAAATCTATAGTATCCAGAGCTTGTTATTCACAACACATGCCTTTTCATTCTAAGTATAGAAAAGCAAGACCAAGTAATAAAAATGCTGGCATTTTATTTTTTTTAAATATATGTTTAAATTATCAGTAAAAGGGTGCCTTAAATTTCATTTGTGTAGGTGAATGGATGCATTCAATAAGTGAGAAAATTGCTGATGGATTGGGGGGTTCGCTCAGGACTTTCATGAGTAAATGCTTGATTTTGCCCCGTGCAAGGACGGCGCCGCGAGTCGCCAAAGCAATCCCCGCCAATCGGCTCCAGGCAAAATCATTACATTTGTCTAAAAAAAATTCATGAGGGAACCCTGTTCACACATCATTATTTTGCATGTTTGTACCTTAATCTCAAAATAAGCCGGAAAAGTCATTTTTTCACGTCATGTTTTCGTCATCTTCACACTTGAGAAAAACAAGCTGATCGATGTATCAGATGGGAGTTCAATTACAAATAGGGGTGGGCTGTATTGCACTGAAATACAAAAATAATCAAAAGCATGATTGTTTTTCAACATATATTTAACAAAAACGAAAATCAAATTATGTTGAAAGGTCATTCCGACCCATCCATGAGAAAATTTCTCACCTATTAGTATCACAAATTTCAGACAGGACTGTAAAAGAAAATGGTATTTTCCTGAAGCCCAAACCCTGATTAAAACAAGAATTAAGAATGTTCACAAATTTCTACAGTCATATTAATATGAAAGTGTTTTCACTGAAAAGTAAAATTACTTTTCCTTTAAGATGAGGGGTCAATTTCAACTATGTAGCCCAAGATTAGCTGAGTTACAGACAACTCTCCAAATGTCCAAAAAGTGTGTGTGCAGTTGGAAAGCGCGCACATGGGTACAATGTACATTTTGTATGTGACTCATTGACCTACCATTACTGTAGTATGGGAAGGTTGTAATTTCTCCACCAAATGTTCTGTGTGCTCTTTACGGTGTTCGACCCCGTAAAACCTGGTTGTCACTATAGGATAGTTCATGAATCAAACCTACACCCCTTGTTCTTAGAAGTTCTAGTTTAGTTTTAGATCAATTAAGTGATTTTTCTCCATTGAACACACATGAAGCAATTTTAGTGCTGATACAGACGCCATCAGTTGAGACTGCATGAACACCTCCCTCTAGAGTTTGCTAAGTGAACCTTCTACCAGAATCGGAAAATGAGATTTCCTGAGAATACAAGCCAAAGCAGAATGATGCGTGTAGGCAAAAACCGGGGGGGGGGGGCACTTGTATTCAAAGGTGGGATATGATGCTGTGAACAAGGAAAAACGCGTAAAAAGGGTCTCTTTTTCCAAAAGAAGTGTACGCGCATTACATTCATTAAGGGTGTCAAAAACAGCAAAATATGGAAAAAGTTATGTTTTTTTTCGTAACTATGAAATTTGTGATTACGCGAGATCAAAATCATAACAAAAATATTGTAATTGGAAGTAAGCACATGAGCAAAGCCAGATAATAAGGGTGTATTATCAACACAATGCATTGCTTACTGTTTAGGTGCAAAAACTAACAAAATACTTTTGGTTTATGGTAGCACAAACCAGGCAACACTGCTCGTTTAGGGTATGTTGTTTTAGCAGTAGAAAATACGTATTTAGGGTGGATTTCAGAAGTCCATGTTCACGCATTATCATATCCACCTTTGAATCAAAGGCCCCCCGGGGCAAAAACACGTCAAATATATCAGATTTAGTCTTGAAAAAAATGTAAGTCGCTATCTTGCCATAATACCCCCTAGGATACAACCTCCAATCATCACAAAAGGCAGTATAACTAAAAGAGAATTAATATGTATTGATTTTTGGAAGGGACAATTGTATTTGTGTCATACAGCAATTTCATTGCAAATTGTCGTTCGAATCGAAGTAGGCAACATGGGCCACAGATCATTGTCAAGCCAATCATTTTCACAGCCATTTATTCCTCATGCATGCTCTGGCCTCATAAGTAATTCTGTTATTCACTAGATTAATTTTCATATAATAACTTGTATAAAAAATGTATAACCAATCTTTGTTTCTTGATTTGAATTCTCCTGGAAAAATATCCAATATATTTTATTTGGTTACCACAGTACAAAAAATAACATACCTGTGTTATTGCAAATGATTAATTAATTTAAAGGCGCATTTTGTGGTTGTATCCCATTCTGTTTTGATTCCCCTGGCTTTGAAAAGACCAGAGGGGGATTTTGCAATAATGCGCTGTCTGTATGTGGGTCGGTGTGTGTGTGTGGTGTGGTGTGTCAAGTTGGTTAGAGTTTCGTTTCACGTTCACCTTCGAACAAAGTTTAATCTGATCTACCCAATTGGGGTTGGTGCAATAGGGGTTCATCATGTGTGGATGATGTCCAAGGTCGTGGTCAAAGGTCATCTGAGGTCATGTTCCAGACTTGCTGATCTTGCCAGGGGGGATGACGCAAGTTTACTGGCAGTATTTTTGATATCTTTGAGGAAAGCTTATTTCCAAAATATCCGTGCGTGACCTTGGGGTTTGTGTTCTGAGCACTGATTGTATCCCCGTGTCCTCAGGCACCTGTGCTGACTTTCGTCCATTTAATGATGGAAAATACAAAATTGCGAAGTGTCCGTACGGAGAGTAAGACTAAACATCCGATTTTATCCTTAATATATAGGTTGCTTTCAGACTTAGCACTGCAGGGGTTTAAGCTACCTATAGCTGTTATAAACATGCACAAATCTGATTATTTTTTCGAATTTCTGATTTAGCAAATCACTAATAGTGCCTCGTTAAATAGGTCAGGTGGGGGAGAGGTTGTCGATCATGAATTCCCCTTTAAAACCACAATCAAATTAGGAGGCAGTATTGATAACTTGTCAATAATTCAAACAAGAATCTCATGCTCAAATCTTACACTGGACCATAAGGCACCACCCGATCCTCAGCCTCGACCTTGTTTTTCGCACTATCAAACCTGAGATTTTGGTACCATTTGACAGCTTATGTGTTTTCTCATCTCAACCTGCAAAATATTTGGACTGACTGTTTTTAGGTACCAATGATACAGCTAAAAATATGGTTGTACAGTATCTAGGGCTAATAGTTTGTACGGTCCTCTAAAAGCCGATGTATACTCCACTATCGTTTCATCGCGCGATGCTGCGACAAATTTTACATTGCAATACCACGCGATAAAAGTCATGTATACTCTGAGCGACAGATGTCTCATCTCGAGGAAGTAGTTGCTGTTTATTTTATTGACAACTAATTGTTGCCAGTTGACAATTTTATAACAATTTAGAGAATTATCTACATACCGTTCTGTTTTTTGGCGATATAGCGTTGAATTTCCCGAATGAGATCTAGGCCAAACTAGATAGACGAGCGATATTATTTAAGATACTAGGTCAAAGTTATATTAAATTTTGTTATCCAGGCCTGGTTGATCAGTAATATAGGATGGATGTTGCCAATATGCATTTTTAATTTTTACCATATAAGTTTCGCACATCATCAAGGATTTTGCATGACTTTTATCCAATGTAAATGCCCAGTTGATGAATACCCAGTTAGTAGTACCTACATTTGTACATTTGGCCATACATAGCTGCGGAGCTCAGAATAGAAATCAGGTGGGTAAAACAAAATATTTCGCCACTAACCGCCAAAAACATTCTTTACGAGATCCTTAAAAAAATCATGCCATATCGGGATCATACTTATTTTTCGCACTACATCCATAGCATTTAATAATTGAGCATTAATGTATACTGTAATTTGATGAGTATTGTTGTGATTATCGGGCTGATAGAGAGATTTTTAAGAGCAGGTTCGGCTTGGTTTTCATGAGGTAATCGCCCGACCTTGGATCCAAATACAGCCAATCAGAGAATTTTCGCGGCTGCGATATCGCCGAGAATTGAATAAAATTCAACTCTCCGCGAAGCCCCAAAAATCAGTCACGCGAGAGACAAATTATTTGGCCGAGGCAATTAAAAAAATCAGGGTCAAATGGGCTTCTTGGCTATCTTAAATGGTATTGAAATTAATTTTTGAAAATTAAATTTTGAATTAAGGTATGTGGTGATGACCTTCCTTGAAACAACTCATCTGAGTGGTTGGAAAATTAGCAAAGAAATGGACAGCTTAAGAAATTGAATGAAAGCCATTAATTGTCGCGGTCTCATAGTGGGTCAGCTGAAGTAAGTTTCTGTTGGCAGGGTCACCTGTTCAGTAAAAAAATGAGTGCATCTAACATGTAAATTAGTACCATGGCAAATTCTGCCGAAGTAATTTAAATAGTTTACAAGAGAATCTAAGCTTATTTTTACTCTCACCCTTGCAAGCATTCAGGTATTCTGGTTTGGAAAATTTAGTCCATTATTATTGACAAAACAGAAATAAAACCAAAAATATTGACAGCGAAACATTTTTGAACTAATATAAATCAATGTATTCCAATACTTCATCCGTGGAAATTTACCAAATTATTGTGGGCAAATATGATTTTTCTTTAAAAACTCACTTTTATGGATGAATGGGGCACATAGAGGGCGTTATAACATATAATGACTTGTAGGTTCTCTATGGCAAGATTCTCACAATGGATCTTTGAGTTTTGCCAGAAGTAATAGACTATTGCAGGTCCTACTTATTATCAGTTGTCAAAATTGTGTCGCCAATGCTAGACGATTGCATGCAGGAGTAACAGCTGTGCAAAGACAAAAAATTCCCAATATAGTAGAGGCATATGGATTCAACCTGGAAAAATTCTAATAAAGGACTTTTTGTATATTATTGTAGGGCTATATGGAATCATATGAAAAAAATTGTCCGGGCCTCTGGCAGCTGCGTTGGTCAGAATCAGAGGTCAAGGCCAATGACCTTTCTAAGGATAACATGGATCATACCTCCTCAACCATTTGGTCAAAAGCACAAATGAGGTGTCTATACCAGGTTTGTTGGGTCAACAAACACAATTAGCTTATAGGAAAAACGATCAAAAATGCACCCTACCTTGATTTCCAACAATAATACACTATCTGCATGAAATTGTACTTAAACTTCGTCCCTCTCACCATTTTAAAGGTGTTGATTAAGAACTCCTTGGATTTCTAGATTACAATAAACTCTGACCATTGAATTTGGTACAGGTGGATTGGTATAAGTCTCCTCTTCCATGATACAAAAACGTTCCAATAGCTCCATTACATATAGTACTGTTTTATTGAAGTAATAATCATGGAACTTGATTTCTCAATTGTTGCTAAAACATAAGCCACTTTCTATTTTGAGTTAAAATACAGGAAGTGTGATTTTGCTAGGTTTTTTGGTTGATTATGAAAGAAAAATCAAGTTTTGTAACATAACACAGGGAGGTAATTTAAGTGCATAAAGCATATATATTTTTGATAGAAGAGAAAAAGAAAATCTGATAAAGGTGGCAACCATCCTTACTCCAAAAAACTGAGTCTTGTCTACCACTACTAAAGGTAGGGTGACGATTAGTTGCGCTCAAATGAAGCAAAAGATGCGGTCCCAGACTAGATGCAGCATTAGTTTCAAAATTACTGTGTTTCTAGCTGGCCGGATAAAAAACCTTGTTGGCAGTAGTAAACACCCACCGTCCTCCCTCAGGAAGACCAAGGTTACCTCAGACCCTTCAATGGTGGAACTTTCACACTCATATGGTAGGCAAGGATTCCCCATTCATCCTACCTGTGCCCTATCAAACACCCTGACAATGGATGCGTTTAAACAACCCTGACGACGGATGCATTTAAGTTGGGGGGCTCACTTCCTATCTTTCCGGGGGGCGGCCGCTGACCACCTCCGTGGCTCATCACGACATAAACGTCCTCGGAGCTGTTCGCCATCTTTCTGGCATTGCGACAACTGGCTCTCATGGAAGGAATTGTTCTACTGCGACAATTATGAGGTGGTGACATAATAAACAAGGAATGGGGGTGTAATCAGTCCCAGCCTATGCAGGAGATTCTTCGCATCGGGGGTGCCGAGGTTGGGACATCGGGCTGATCGCCTCCCCCGCGGTTTTCGGGATAAGACAATGGTTTGCGGACAGTCCCCTCCCCCGAAAAAAAAAAAAAAAAGGGTCCCCCCCTAATCCCAGACACACCAAAGTCAGCGGGCCGTCGGTGGATTGGCAGCTCTTACTTTCCAGTTTTGCCGCAACATCTTCTAGATGGTGCCATCCACACGTGGATCTGTTCGCCTCCGTAATGATCGTCAGATTGTGCAATATTAGAAGGCCTACTTTGGAACCCGAATCCCCAGGCAGTCAAACAGGACCGCCATGGCGCGGACGTCAGGATTGATAGCCCTATGCTTGATCATAGCTCCTCCAGTTTGCCATGATTCCAAAAGTCCTCGAGTGGGCTTTGTCTCGAGATTTGCTTGGTCCCCCCCCCCCTGCCTGGTAGCCAATAATGGCCACGGCCAGCTGTGGTTTCCAAGGCCACTAGATCAGCTTGGTAAGGGAACAGATCCCTCTTCCAAAGGGAGGGGACCTGGTTAGAGGTCCCTCACCAGACGACGCGTTCGTCCAAGAGTGCACCACCCATTCTCCGAAACCTGTCTGATGCATTTCTGGCATACTTACACTGAAGTTGGGACTTTCTGAACAGGCTGCCCTGCTCACTGGTTCAGGCACAAGTCACTCAAAAAAAGCATCATAGGATTACCATTCAAGGTGTGCCGATAGAGATTTCGATCCATGCAATTTCTTAGGACGGTAGACCAGGTTTGGCAATTTCCTTCATAGGAAGTCTTTCAGTGTGGGGTTTTAACTTAATGATGTCCTGACTGTCCGAGTTTTTCTTTTTTAACCGACATCCACAGGCCAGACCCGTAAGGGCTCGGTGATGGCATGACGGTTTCTTTCAGTCCCTTCTTGTCCAATCTGGTGAAGGGTATGTTTACGGATCTTCCCCCTTTTTCGTAGCCAGCCTTGGTTCAGTATTGGGATTTGCCATTGGTCCTTGCAATTTGATGTCACAGTTTAAAAATAAAAAAAAAAAAAAAACCAACCGAAAGCTAGGTCTCTGGAACTTCCTAGTGGCTGGGGCTTGTGGCCATTGGGGTTCGGATAAATACATGCCTTTTCTATGGACGAGGCCCACCACCGCTTTGAACGCATAGATCTCTATTCTTCCACATGCAGGCTTTTGATCAAGAATCAGCTCTGTCTTTTACCTCCGAAACCGGTGTTTCTCTTCCTTCCTTTCTCTTGCTGCCACTCTCACTCACCATAGTTGCAGACCGGGGGTTTGCAAGACAGCCAGAGAAGCCTACAGCAAGGGCACATTGAGCTACTCTGATTTCCCTCATCATCTGAATGCCACACAAACACAAACCCGCATGGATTGGTTGACTGGCTTCTTGTTTAGGGCATATGATGTTTCCGATCTCACGCTTCATCCTGGGCATTCTATAAAAGGCCTTCATTCCCAGACATTTGGACAAGTTCGGTTGGAGTTTCTAACTTCCACCTCCAACAATCTATTTGATGGCTGTGTGTAAGTCAAGCGGAGAGGGGTGCGTCGCCATCCAATCCCTCTTGGCTGATCGTCCTAGCATTTTGACCCAGGAGCATTAGGCAATTATGGGTGGGGCGTTGACAGGGGGTGCGTTGGCTACCTTTTGCGACCTTCATTCTTCCTCCACCGATTAAGCTATGCATTGGTATTCTGTGCAGAAGTAAGGTTGTGGAAGGGAGCTAACACTAGTACAGTGTATTTTCCTCTCAGGAAGTGAAAGGTCGATACACTTGATTATGATACCACCTTCCACGACCGTATGGGCCGCTCACACAATTGTTATTCTCCACCTACAAGAGGTCCTTTGCAGGTTGTTGTGGTCCTGTTTGTTTTTTTGTTTGTTTTTTTTTAGAGAGAGATAAACATGTTGCGGAAGGGCGAATTATCGCGCCGCTTGATGTGGATCCGTGAATATTTTTGGTGCTTCATGTCCCCGACCATGTCGGGAGTTGGCTCATTAAGCAGTGGTAATGGGCGTTTTTTATTATACCCAAATGAACTAATTATGGAAAAAGGTCTATCACTTGTACCACACTAATTAATTCACAACGGACTCATCATTCGAGGATCTGTCCAGAACAATATTCAACTGATTTGACAATATATTGTAGCTGTTTTCATTATTTATAAGATATTAAGTGCAATATTGTTGTTTAATAGTTTTAGAAAAACAGGACTGACGAATTGGCTACTTTATCGGTTGAAGAACTGTAAAATTCGGATTAAAAGTGCTTTCTATGTGAAAAAGCAATGATGGCTGCATTGTAGCCTAAAAATGTTTGTTTTTTATTGACCCCAAAAATATGGGTATAGACCGGACCCCACCTTTTTGCTTCTAGGCCAATTGGCTGAGCGTTTTATGACCCATCACATGCCTTATAAGGGTCATTCACCTTTGACCTTGAATATCTTACCAACACAGCAACTATAGAAGGCTGACAAATTCTAAAATAGTATTTTGATGTTTTTCATTATAGATTATGGTCAATGTTTGGTTTATATTTGATACTTGTACAGACTGATGAATTGGCTAATTTATATTGAGAAACGGGAACATTTTGATTAAAAAGTGCTTTCTCCTTCTATGCTGAAAGATAATGATGACTTCATTTTGTAGCCTCAAGACTGTTTTTGCTCAGCATACGTAGTATGCAGACTAGTTGTTATTGGCAATGTGTTGACTCATCTATCTATCTGTCTATCTGTCGTATCTGTCTATCTGTCCCCCCTATCTGTCTATCTGTCTATTCTTCTATCTGTCTATCTGTCTTGTCTATCTGTCTATCCTTTCTATCTGTCTATCTGTCTATCTGTCTATCTTTCTATCTGTCTATCTGTCTTTCTGTCCCTGTCTGTCTGTCGTATGTCTGTCTGTCTGTCTCTGTCTGTCTGTCTATCTTTCTATCTGTCTAATCTGTCGATCTGTCTATCTGTCTATCTGTCCCTATCTAGCCTTTGTGCCATAATGCATCCTGTTGCCAAACGCTTGGCCGATTGCAGCGAAAATCTGTCAGAGTAATCACTGACCCAGGCCCATGTGGGGTGTTCACAATTTTGGGTCAAAGGTCACGTGGGCCGATTAAAGGGGCATTCTTTGAAAATCTAAATAAATTCCTTCATTGTCCACCATCATTCTATAATCACTAGAGTGGTTCTGGAAGGGGTGAACCAAACCGCTGACCAAAGGTCCATATGGGGTTTCACACAGATTTTGGGTCAAAGTTCATGGGGCCAATTAAGTGGCATCTTTTAAAATCTATAATTCCTTCCTTGTGCCACAAATAAATTGCTATAATCACTCGACTTGGTAGCAAAAATCGGTCAGAAATTAACCTGACCCAGGCCCCATGTGGGGTGTTCACAGATTTGGGTCAAAGGTCACGTGGCCGATTTAAAGGGGGCATTCTTTGAAAATCTATAAATTCCTTCTTGTGGCCACAAAATCAATTGCTATAATCCAAATAGAGTTGGTCAGAAGAACCGCTGACCCAAGGTTCCTATGGGGAGGTTCACAGATTTGGGTTCAAAGGTAATGTGGGACGATTAAAGGGGCAATCTTTGAAAATCTATAATAATCCTTCTTGTGCCCAAAAAATTGCATAATCATAGATTGGTAGAAGAACTGCCTGCTGATGACCCCAAGGTCCATATGGGGTGTTCATAGGATTGGTGTTCACAGATTGGTCAAAGGTCATGTGGGCCAATTAAAGGGGCAATCTTTGAAAATTCTATAAATTCCTTATTGTGCCACAAATCAATTGCTATAATCACTAGACTTGGTTAGAAGAACCGCTGACCCAAGGTACATATGACGTGTTCACAGATTAGGGCAAAGGTCAGTGGGCCGATTAAAGGGGGGCATCTGTGAAAATCAAATTCATTCTTGTGCCACAACTCAATTGCTATAATCACTAGACTTGGTAAGAAGAATGCTGAACCCAAGGTCCATGTGGGGTGTTCGCAGGATGGGTCAGTCATGTGGGCCGCTTAAAGGGGCATGTTTGGAAAATCTATAAATTCTTCTTGTGCCACCCCCCAATCAGTTTTTATAATCACTAGAATTGGTTAGAAAGAATTGCTGACCCAAGGCCCATATAGGGAGTTCATAGATTTGGGTCAAAGGTCCCATGGTCCGATTAAAAGGGCATTCTTTAAAACCATCTATAAATTCCCTCTGTGCCTCAAATCATTTCCTATAATACCGAACATGCTAAGAGAAACATTGATCAAGCCCATATGGGGTGCTCATAGATTTTAGGTTAAAGGTCAAGTAGACTGATTAAAGGGGGCATTCTTTGGAAATGATAACTTCCTTGTGCCACAAATCAATGTTCTAATCAATAGATTTGGTTGGAATATAAAGTAAAAGGGGAGGGCTACTCATACGGTCTCTTACTTTGCTAATGTGGGGATTATCAAGATTAATTCTGCACAATAGAAAAATGTTGGCCCCCCAGAGTGGTGTGCCCAAATCTTAATAACCTGCTGAGCTACACACATTGGTGCTCTGTTATTGTCTTATGACCCCCAAAATAAATGGGTATAGACACCATCGTTTTGCTTCTAGGCCATTTGGAAGAGCAGTTATAAACATCATAGGCCGTATAAAGGTCGTTGACATTTGACCTTGATATCTGAACAAAGCAAGCAACTAGACGCGGGCGGGACAAAATCTTTGTAATACAACAGAGTCCTTTTTTGATCGCCTGAACTTTGTTCGGCAGAAGAGACTTCGTAATCACTTTTCGTTGTTTGGCTGTCGGCCGTCCGTCGTCAGCTGTTGCCTGCCGTCCGTGTTCACAGGCTTGTGTACGATTTATCTGGGTCGTAAGTCGAGATGATGTTGTAACTTGGTGGAAAAGGAAGCAGGTCCACGAGTTCTCGACCTGATTAGATTTTTGGCGTTAAAATATGCTAATTAAGTATCTAAGTTGCATAATTAAGAAAAAAATTTTCCCGACAAGGATGTGTAAAGTTTTCGGGAGGTCCGTAAGGCGTATGATGATGTTTTGTAACTTGGTGGAAGGGGAGCAGGCATGGAGAGGTCTCGAACTGATAGATTCGGGCGTATTTCGGGCAAATTAAGTATGCAAAGGAGCTAATTAATATGCAAAAACAGCGTAATTCTATGAATTTTGAAACGGTACATTGGATCGGAAAATTCTTCACTGCATGAAAGCCTTCTGCGATGCGCATCCTTTTTCCAATTTGAGCGTGTGTGATACAAGCGGGGCTTAGGTTGGCAAATGAGCTAATTAAATATGCGGAATGACGTATCTCGCAACCGTTCCATGGATAGGAAAAAGTCCTTCGCTGCATGAAAGGAATACTATGCCATACATCGTTTGGGTGGGTGAATCATATGGGTCAAAGTGATGTGGGCGATTAAAGGGGCATTTTTGAGACAATTTGGATCTAATTAAATATGCATAATTGTGTATCATGTCTGAAAAGGTACATGGGATATGCAAAATTCCTTTGCTCATGAGACATTCTATGCCGTACATCTTTGTATGAATCACAATTGCGGTCAAAGGTCAAGTGGACAATAAAGGGGCATTGTTTTGATGCAATGATCTAATTAATATGCGTAAGTGCTGTATCGCTTTAAATGGTACATGGATATGCAAAATTCCTCCGCTACAGGAGACTACTATATGGTAACTCTTTTGTGTGGTAATAATTGTGGTCAAAATGCATGTGGGCCACTCTTAAAGGGGAATTGTTTGATTATTTTAAAATGCAAAACTAATGCTAAAATGCTTTGGTCCATTCAACCAATTTCTCAGGTGTCAATGGGGCAGTGTGAAAACTACACCTTCAAAAAAGGAATTTGATTTTTGTTTCAGGAGGAGTTTGTTACCTTACAATAAATTAGGTCACATGTGTTTTTATTTGGCAGTATGAGCTGCTGTGTGTGATTGTGGTGTACAAAACAGGTGTAGAAAAAACAAGGTGTAAAAACAAAGAAGACTTATCAAAAAAGGGGGGGTGTACACCATAACCAAGGTATTAACATCAATATAGATAGCTAGATCGTGCCCATGTGTTATTGGAATGGTTTTTCTAATTCTGGTCAGTCGTTTGGGTTGCGAGCCTGTTTACATTCTTGGAAAATGTGAAATACGCAAAAATTGTGAAGTCACCGCTTATGGACCCCGTTAGGCGCCGACCTCAAATTTAAAGTGGTAACATGATCTTTCAAAATAGTGTGTGCCAAATGATAAATTTTCATATATTTTTAAATTCGTGAATTTAAGGGATAGGGCTTTTTGCATGACTCTTTCATGATAATATATCTACAATGCGAAAAAATGTTGTGGCCCTGGGTGTCAAATGAAAGAGCAGGAAATAAAGAATACCATAAATGCAACCGGGGTGTACTACTAACCACCTGGGTGTTGATTATGTTGGGGACATTTCAAGATTTAAATATCTCCCAAACGGAAGATGTGGTGACTCTATGGTGGTATCAACATGTGAAGAAAGAAAGAGTGAGAAGTATAGAATACTATAAATGCAAACCCCGGGGGTGCTTCTAAACATCTCTTACTTGTGCTAATGGGGGGGACTTTTCAAGATAATATCTCCACGATGGAAATGTTGTGACCCCTAGGGTGGTGTCAAATGAAAGAGTGAGAGAGTATAGAATTACTATCAAAATGCAAACCCCGGGGGTGCTACTCCTAAACATCTTAGTTATGCCTGTGTGAGGACTTCTCATGATTATATCTCCACAATGGAAATGTTGTGACCCTGGGGTGGTCTCAATGAAAAGCAGGAAGGAAAGAATACTGAAATTCCAAACCAGGGGGGCTACTCCTAAACATCTCTGACTTAATGCTCGTGGGGGGGGGATTTCAACTTGGAAGATGAATACTCCACAATGGAAAATGTGTGACCCCTAGGGTGAGTGTCAAAATGAAATTAGTGGGAAGTAGAACTAGTTAAGAAATTGGAGTTTTTATCGGTTGCAAACAACTTTTTGGGGACACCCCTGGACTATCACAGTTGAACTCTGGTGTGCTGCTTTTTGTCTTACAATTCAGCGCGAAAGCCGCAGACTTTGGTGGTTCGAGAACCGCCTTGTTAGAATTTTTTAATTTTGTATAGGACATGTGTCATATTACTCCTCTCCTATACTAAATCTTTGAAGCCATAAATACCGGGATTGTGTCGTCTGCATGAGAATTGCAGAAGCCAACATCTAGTAGGTATTACTCGTGGTCATATTTCTGTATCTGTGTGTGAGTCAAAATGTTAACCCTTTTATATATTGCATGCCTATTGATTTCCGTACGGGCTACGATGATTGTACCTTGTTGGAAAGGAGGGGGTGGGGTTAGGGTGACAGTTGGTGACCTCATTTGACCTTGGTGACCTCAACCTCATGTGACCTTGGCTGGTCAAAATGGTAACCCTTAATATATTGCATGCCGTATGATTCCGTAGAGGGCTACGATGATGTAACTTGGTGGAAAGGAGGGAGCGGGAAGGGGTGACATGGCGGTGACATCAATGTGACCTTTGCCCCCATTCCCAAACCGCGCCGGCAACGATCACTCGCGATCCAGGGACACGATTAATTTTTGTATAAATAATTGTATGTATTGGATGGAAATAGACAATGAATTATGCCGTCTAGGCTATAACTGGATAGAGTGTGCAATTATTATCATAACTGTCTTATATCTTTTACTTTTATATCTGCTTATCAGTTGAGCATTATATCATCCCCATGTACTTTATATGACCATTTAACACATGCTAACTAATGCAAAATTAGCCCTTTCTACGTGTCTAATGGTACTGGCGCTTCTCTGGTTTGCAAAGTTGGTCTTTTAACATTACTTTTGAAACATGTATTTTAATTACGTCATACTAAATCATACATGAAGTTAAATTGTTTGCATGCTTTTGCCAATCACATCCTCACTTTTCTAAATGTGAACAGCTGAACAATTAATATTGAAAGGTAAGAAATTCAATATTGGGCATTCATTATTGTTTTTTTTTGTAAATGCACATTGGCAATTAAAAAAGAAATGATCAAACAGCCCGATTCTAAATGAGTATGCTGACAGATTTTCAAAGTAGTAGGATGTGCATTATTCTGTACTGCAGATTTTTTTTGTACAACAATCTGAAGAAAATGCCACAAAAAATGTAAATTAAAACGAGAAATTCTCAATTCTCGGCTTTTGTGGTTGGTAGGTTGATTCTGGGGTCCAACCACAACCTTAATTTGGTGTATGTTGTAGATTTTGAATTGTCGAGTTGCAGTAATGGCTATTTATTGTCTCAAAAGTATTAGAATTAAATAATTTGGTGATAAATTTATGTATTGCATTTGTGGGGTTTTTTTTATAGAGGTGTGCCAACTGTTTTAAAATACCGTTTGTGGTTTAATTTTAAAGTGTTGAACATTTTGAAAAAAAAATATTTTCTGTAATTTTTTAATATAATTCAATGTCTTTTGTACTGTAAAAACCTTTCCCCAATTTTTAAACAGGCTAACCCCCTTGTTGCATCATCCGATGATGTATGCAATGTGACCATAGTCCTCAGTTTAGATTTAAAAAATATTATAGAATGAAAATATAAATGTCTGCCAGCTAACAAATGTATTCCTCTCATTCTTTCACCTAAACACATAGTCAAAACAAACATGCCAACGATATTGTTGATTAAAATCTATACATGGAATCCCCCACTTAGACGCTGTCTGCTTCACAGAAACTAGGTGTTAAGATGAATGGTAAACATAATTGACATGATGAGTTTATTTAAACATAAAATTGCATCAGACAGAGAAGAACTTCATATTCAGCCCACAACTGTTACCAGGCATAAAAACTGAATTTATCATTGCCATTGAGTATTATTGAGATCCAAAACAGTGCCGTTACACACAAACTTACGTCAATAGACTTGAATAATAATAATGCCACGAGCAGGTAACATATCAATACCATCAGCAGTGACAAATTGAGCGGGTTTTCTATTGAACAGACGGTTTTTATCCAGATAAAAATTATCCGTTGATTACTGAGAATAAAACAATAGTGAGAAGTTTCTATTGACAGAGCGTTTTCTGGAAAATGCGACCGACCCACACAGACTGTGATTTTTGCCATCTAAAGGGCATCTAAATCTCACAGGTAACTGTCAGATCAAATGGCGGTAGAGCGGAATGTCCTTAGTCTAAATGTCAAATTTCAATTTTGAGTTTGTATTCATTGGTAATGATTTCTCCTGCAAGCCTATCCACACGTCGTGATAGGCATAAAAGGATCAGCAGATATTCACTATTTCAGCTTCTCCAAATACGTTCAATCGCACACCAAAAAGTAAGACGGCGACGGAGGATCGTGATGTTGACAAAACGCGTTGATACACCCCTGGTTCCTACCGCGTCAAGCATCGCTGCACAGGGATCAATTGCTGCGATCACGTTGGCGTCATTTCCGGTCTTCACCGGTATGTGCCTCTATCGGAACGCTGTGTTTCTACTGGCGTTAACCGGATAATTTTTCTGGCATTACCCTTTGGAAAGAAGGATCATACCGGATGAAAACTTTCACATCGGTATAAGCAAGAAAATGCAGTAGGAACGGCTGTTTCTCTATTGAGCGAAGTTAATCCCCTTTTCTGTTTTAAACCAGACAATTGGTTCCAAATAGAAACACCTATCTATAATGCTCTACTAATGCCAAAACAAAAACTTGGTTTGCCTACTACAAAATTAACTGCCCTCCTCATAAATAGGGGGAAAATTGCCACTTTTTGTCTTGTATTGGAAAAAGTAAACTTCACACAAATGTTAATATTTGGTAACCAGATAGGGACTCACATAGGATTAGGATCTACTACTCTTCCTCCCTTTGTAATCTCTTTTTTCCGAGATAGGACTCATCAAGGTGAGGATCCACGTAACTATTCCTACCTTTGCCCAGATAGGACCTCATAACTATGATTAGGAATCCGTCCTATTCGCTACCTGTTATCTTTTTCCCCTGATAAGACTCTCAATAGGATTAGGACCCGTACTATTCCTACCTTGGTATCGCTTTTTTTTCTCTATTCTTGTATTCTACACATTTGTGGTGTATTTTTCATGAATCCGGAAATAAGTACAAATGATTAATATTCAGGGATCCTAAATAAAACTGGATAGGACACTCGATCAAGGAGTGGAGCATACTGCATGAAATCAGTAGCTATCGCTCACCGGTCGTACTTGCACTATGTAAAATTTAGTCTACGTCATCACATGTCATACTGCATAATTATAGTCTATAGGTAGTTTATCGAAAAGTGGTGGCACTAGTACTATCGAAACTCGAAATCGTCTATGCATTTTTGGTGCACGTTTTCAGAACCCGTCTGGTAATATGAAGGAATTGAGGCATTTAAATCACCAATGCATACACTCACTGATGATTATTTAAAAAAAATCAATTGGCTCCATATGAATTTAAATATTGATGATAATATGCAGAATAATGGTAGCAGTACATTAATCAATAAGACATATAATGGTAAATAAATAGCTTACATGCTACAATTCGTTCATGCATGAAATTAATGATTCTAAGTATTGACTCCATCAGAACATTCTATTTGATTATATATAGCACTGTAGTAATTAAACAACAGGCTGTGGGGAAATCATTGGAAGTATTGTATTTTTGTTCACCGATGGCATTTTAGGTTAGAGAACTGTGACCAATCTAATAGAATATGACAGTAGATGAAGCCATCCAATAATGGTGCAGATAAATCTCATATTGAAGATATCACCAGGCAAGTACGCGGGGGGTGTGCGGCAGCCCCCCCCCCCAAATTCAACAAAAGGGGAAAAATGTCACTTTTTGCTGATTTTTGCAAAAAAGGATGTCCAAAATTTAGAGAATGTTTGACTAGAATGCCACTTTTGGTGATGAGATGTTCACAAAGTCCAAAAAAAGACCATTTTAAGGGGGGCTTGGTCCACTTTTAAGCAACAAAGTCCACTTTCATTACCAAAAAAGTCCACTTTTCGAAGTCCCGCCACACCCCAAAGTGAATCCTGCGTACGGCCCTGGATATCACCCACCCGAGCCTATGTCCATTTCTCTACCTCTGTGCGTGATGTCTAACTTGATGCAGCGTTTTTAACGCCGGCATCAAGATAAGCCCGTCTTTGTGCGCACCTGTAAAATGCCGTCAGTACGCGCGGTTTTAACGGGTTGCTAAACCATCAAAAAATCGGCGACGTCACTGCAATGAGGTAGGGAAATGGAGTATAATCAGATTCTTAAACACTTCAGATTGTTTACCCCTGCAATTTTCATTGTTTCCTAGCCATGTGATATTCAACGTTCACATTTTACAACATCGCGTATGCATCTTGCTATACGCCTACTCACTTCTCTGTGGTGAGCCATCAAATGCGCAGAGTAACAATGGACTGATCGATTTAAAATGCTTGTTAGTTCACTGGATAAAATCTACCATGATTTAGAATGTTACTAACGCTTATTTTGATAAGTGTTAAAGAATGAGAATAAAGGTATTTGTTTTTAGCCTCTGCTGCCCATGTATCTATCGTGTCACATGTCAGCAGGCTGCCACTATATTACGAAAAACAACTCGGCTATGCTCATTGTTTTATTTTTAAAGTAATGCTGTCGCCCATGTAATATGACACAGGATAGACCACGGCAGAGGCTTAAAACAATACCTGTTATTTCTTTCTTTAATATTGAACGAGTTATCTGAATGCAATGTGTTTTAGCAAGGGCAACTTTCTGTTATCACCAACAAAAATCATCCAGTATTTTATTATTATGCAAAATAAACTCGACCAAAAAGGTGTTATAAATACTTCAATGTAGCAGGGGTTACTGATGAGTTCATGACAGTGTCTATTTTGTTTGCGTATTGTGCAGTGTGGGTGTTATACAATAGTCGAGCAGTGGTATTGCATCATGCGTTAGCTTTTGATACATCATAATGATAATGCCATATTGGTACAAAAAAATATGCATTTTCTAAAATTAGTGTGAAATATATTGGATAACGTCAGTAACTAATATATAAATTAATATAAATAACTAAAAATAGCAAAGACTACAATGATAATAAATATGATAAACTAGGGTAATTAAATTGATATTTAATTAAAAAGTATAGGTGTGAATGAGCATAAAGAATACTGAAGCATCCATCACAATTTACTTCGAAATTATCTGGTTGAAATTAAACACAAAATGAGATGATAATATACAAATATTGAATGCCTAAGAGTGTGATAGTAAAAAATATATCATGAGGTCAAATTTTGACTTTCCTATTTCACGAGGCGGAGCCGAGTGAAATGGAACAGTCAAAATTTGACCGACTGATATATTTTTACTATTGCACGAATATAAGCATTCAATATTTGTTTTATATCATGATATCGCCTATTTTATTTCCAAGCCATGTGATAGTAAAAACTATCACATGACTCAAATCACTGCAATCATGATATAATATAATTATAAATTATGAGTAGTGCAATAACCAATAACTACACTGTATAGTGCATTTGCCTTCCTCGAGTCATTGACGACAGTGCATTATTCAGGGGTCACAAGCGTTGATTGAAAGCGCTGGCACACACACACTCGCGTTTAAAGACGGTACTTAGATGCACACGTTAACCAAAATCAGTAGTAATTGTGTTATTCTAGAAACATTCAGGCTAGAACATAGAGAAAGCATCATATCCATGGGTAGTAATCATAAATGTGCAAAACAAGTGTGGAGGAAGTAGTAGTTTGAACACAATGGTATTTGTAACTTTGTAAGAGTTTCCATGGTTCACAAATCTTTGGTGAGCTGTACTTTTATTTTAAAGGTGTGTATTCTAATTGACTGTACGACCCATAATCTCCTAGTTTACCTGGAAGTTGTTTCAATTTTAGACCATATGAAGGGTTCATATTTGTTCTTATTCTTGACCTGAATTTGCAGCCTCCAAGTTCATTTCTTTCCACGTAAACCAGGGGAGGGCGGACAAGAAATCCCAATTTCAGACGTTGCCATTGGTTTAACACGTAAAAGCGAAATCTTGACGAAAAATTCTGAATTTTTTATATGTTGTCAAGGAATATTTTCTTTTTCCAAACCGTTGGAGTTGAATAATCAACTCCACTGGAAGGGTTATTTCTGATTTTTTTGAATGAATAAAAAACGAGGACGAGGTCGTATGTGGGTCATGGGAACACCAATAACGGACCCACATCAAAGCACCCAAATTGGTTTGTGGTTTGCACTCCTTATTGCTGTAATTTCTTTTGACATTTTTTGGTGAATTGCTATAATGAATGAGGCTTGGCCACCACCGCCTGCATGTAAACCAAAATGATGACTGGGAATCCATATGAATAAACTGTTGATAGCCGTCACTCATGCACTACTAAGGTAATACAAAATTAGCATGATCATATGGCCAGAACACCAGACAGTGTGAGTTCAATGTACATTAGAGAGAGGGAGAGAGGCCATCATAAAGTGAACTAATTCCAATACCAATGAAGAATAAAGCAGGTATACTTGCAATATGATGTTTGAGGGTGGTACAATTAAACATTTGAAAATTAAACATTTGTACAGAACAGAATTTAATAACACAATTACATGTACCATATCTAATTAGCATAACAAATCATTAATGAAATCTATGAACATTTAATGACCAATTGTATTTGGGCAAAAATAATTGGAAATTGGTCATTTTTATGCCGCTGGGCTGAAAAAAAACAATGAGGATATTGGGGACAATAGATTCCTTCGTGCGACTGCTGTCTGTGGCATCTCGTGATGTTCACTTTTGGTTAAAGGTTCAACGAGAAAATTCACATACCCGGTGTCGCGCTTAAATATTGTAATATCTGATTTTTGCACTAATGTGAAAGCTTTTATCAAAAATGTTTCCCCTGTGAAAGATTAATCTAAAAATATTTCTTTGGTACAAAAATTGTGAAATTTCTCATTTCGTATAGGAGCAAATACTAAATTCAGCCTATGTTTTATACTGAAATTAAGCAAATGAAAATCTCCTTTTGTTTTCACTTTCAAGACATTTTGTAACAAAAGACAAGGTATGAAATCTATTGGGGTCATATCGATATGAAATCACTACATATGATACAATATATAGGTGCCCCAAAATCTCTCGTTGCACCTTGAATTTGGTTATCTTGACTAAAATGGTGAACTCCTCACACAGCAGTATTAGCGGGGACAAAACCGGATTTAAAACTTTGGAATATGGTAGAAGGAAGTTAGTTAATCCAATGTCCAAATTGGTCAAAACTTGGTATGTTGATGTATGCAAATGATACCTGCGCACTGTCATCATTATTTGTGTATATTAATGAGCTCATTTGCACATTTTCAGTGATTGGCTCATTACTAAAGAGGTAAAGTTATTAAAGTGGCACTGGCACTGACACATTTTCACAAAATATGAAATTTCTTCAATTTGCTCTCAAATGATAGTCTAGGCCATTGGAAGAATAGAGATACATTTTACACATAAAAATAACACTCAAAAAGCAGATAGCAGAAAAAATACTTCTTTTAGAAGTATTTCTGAAAACAATTTTCCCAAGAAATGCCTTAAATCACATGAAATTGCAAGTCAAATCAGTTGTGAACCATTTTTACTGTCGAATTATAAGTTTTAAAACAAAAATATTGATTTGGGATCACTTACTTTTTTTAATGAAATTTTCTCTCTCAGGAAATTTTGGTCTATATAAATCAAATATTCTCAGTTCATAAAATAAAAAAAAAATGTGGTTAAAATGGTTCCAAAATCAAAATGTGCACATATTACTGTGTAAATATTTGAATTAACGAATGGTAATTGTGTTGTATTTTTCAGAGCATCACAGTAGCATTGAGAGGAGTGACAGGGAAGATTAACAAGAGGAGGTTTTTATACACAAATCAAGTGCAGGTAAGGAGGTAACACAGACAACAAATCGAGGGTTTAGTTCAAGAAGGCCCCATCTGCAATAGCTGCCATTTGTCAGTCGTGTTCTTATTAAGTGTTATACCTGCAAAATCTAACATGTGGCAGCTATTGCAGATGGGGCCTTTTTACCCTAAACTCTCGAAATGAGAGTGTAAAATGCTATTTGGTTGACATGATAACAAACGTATGCATAAACAGGGGGAAAACAGGATTGACTGTAGTGCGATTGTGCAAGCAGTGTACAGATGGTAGTGGACTCATGCACCTAGTGGTTTCGGCCTCAAACTGGTGTCCCCAATTATTTTTTGAGGCCAGAAAAATTGTGGCCCTTCTGATGTTAATCAAGTCGGTGATTTGGCAAAGTAGTCATTCCTATATTTGATGAATAATTTTGAGAGTAAGGCAAAAAAGAACCCCGTTTTACGGGCAGATGGCCTGCCCCCCCACCTTTGAGCCCAACAAATTTCCTTTGTCATAATTTTTGCATACCATTTTTAAGTTGGCAACTCTGTTTCTAGGTGCATACTAGTGATTGCTTTGGTAGTGTCGTCCTGTGATCTGTAAATGTTGACCCACATTTTAACCTACATAGAGTTGGGCTGCTGTTTTTCCACCGATGGGCAATGGACCTTGGGTAGCGACCCACATTTTGGTGACCTTGTTGACCTCAGGACCTTTGGCCCCATTCAAACACACAATGACATATGACACAATTGTTTTTTTTTCCAAAAAGGGCTTTATGGGCAAACCACTGAATCTTGGGACGGTTGCCCCACATAACAGGTGTTTTTTTTGTCACATATGGTATGGTTTTTAGGGCTGGCCATTTGTCTACAGATTTGCATCGCATCAACACCAGCCCTGTGATATGAGGCTAAATACAAAGCGAAAACAATCTCCTTTCTAATTTGACAACTTTGACAGTTTTTGACTCTTAAAACCTTATTCGCTGGTATTCTCAAAGGTAGCTGACTTTCGACCCGGTTAAACCAGGTTAGTCCTACATGAGTGACCTGTTTCGGGGCGCCGACGGGCCACCTATTAGCTGGCTTTGGAAACCGTTACGGCGGTCCGGTAAGTGTAAGGAATGCGGCCCCGTAGCGGTGTGCCTTACTTTTTCCGTGTTTGCGAGCACCGAAGTACCCCGACAAAAACGTTCATTTTCTCGCTAGTTTTCTATAGTTTCAGACCCAATTACGATACATATTCCAACAAAACTAGTACCGGGGACCCTCTGATTCAAAAATCTCCATAGAACCCATTAGTTTTCCGGAGATAACGTTAATCGCTCGCGCAGTACTACTAATAATATCCGTTCGCAGTCTGTAAGCCAGACTACACCTTTCCGTGACCGCCTTAGGAAACTGTAGCCAAATTGGGGGATTTCTACGTTACAACACGATATATGTTACACAGCGGATGTTCCAAATATTGCGGAAAATATGAGGAGTTCTCGAAATTACCTCCTAGACCTAAAAAAAAAAATTAATTTCTTGCGGCAGAGATTTAATCAAGAAAAAATTTCTCCATTTTCTCCTTGCGAAATTTAAGGAATATTTTTTAACGTTTTTTAAAACACTCTATAATGGCATCCTCCACGTACACGCCATATTGGGTCATGCAACCGTGACCTCGAGTTGTCTTCCATTTCCTTCTGATCAATTGAGCAGATTACACATTATATAGCACGTTTCCTATGTAGCGCAGCGGTTTAAGGCCTAAGCACTTTGCATTATTTTCCCCCCGTTGGTCCTGGTTCGAAATCGTCAAGTGAGTTTGATTTTTCATTGTTGTTATTTAGTTTTTGTTCTTGGTTGAGACTGTTTGTTACCCCATGAAGATGTGGCCGTTGTTTTTTTGTGCTTTTTTCCTCCCTTTTCCCCCTTTTTACTTTTTTTTAACAACAACCACACAGCTTAATTGAATCACGAAGTTTGGAATAGAGTAGGGGCCCAATGGCCAATAATCATACTAAAAAAAAACTAAATTACAACGGAACAAAAGAAATAAATTTAAACAATAAAATGCAAAATAAAAAAATTCAAAAGAATGACAATTGAACATGATTGAAAAAAACAGCTAATAGCAAATAAAAAACAACAAATAACCTAAGATTTTAAAGAAACTAGAAACAATATTACCTTAAAATTAAAATATAAAATAAGATATTTTTTTTTTTTTTTTTTTTAAAATTTAAATAAGATTGTAGATGTACAAAATCAATAAAATGCAACTAATGAAAATACACAACCAATAACAAAGTACTAAAATAAAATGAACTAATAAAAATAAAATACAAATCCTTACATAATCAACAATAAGTAATTTGATAAACTACTAATAATAAAACAAAGTACAATGGAACAAGAAAATAAACTTAAATAAATAAAATACAAATAAACTTCAAAATAAATTAACAATGAACAATGCGTGAAAAATAGAACACGCTAAAGACAATAAAAAAAGAAAAGACGGAAACAAATAAGAATTGAAAAAGAAAAACACTTTAAATTAAATTAATTCAAAACTACATAAATAATTATAAGCAATTAAATCAAACAAAATATATAAGGCCAATGGCATTGGATTGTTATTTTTCCCGTTGACTGTTCAAAAAAGGAGGAGGTCACTATTTCATTATTCATTATTTTTCATATTTCATATAAATGTTTTCCGCATTGGTATAAGATGGTGTTTAAACCTAAATTCATATAGCTATCTAACATCAGACTTGTATACAGTTGTACTTTTAAGTATACTCTTCAAAAATATTTTTTTCAAGATGATATATTGTAAGCCGTCGTAGAGTATGATCAGAGCATTGGTAAGGGAATCTACAATTTTTCATTATTACCCCTCAGCCGACAAAAATTGTTTAAAATATCCATTTTTTTTATTTTTTTTATTTTTGAAAAGCTGAAAGTTATGATCTGTATTTAAATTTCCAGAAAATAACTGACTTTAAACCAAAATAAAAGAAATAGATCAAAATATCGAATACGTCGAACAAAAATTAATGAAACAATAATAAAATAAGCATTTAAAATGAAGATCAAAATCAGGAAAAAATCATAAAAATACAAATTAATTGAAGAAATAAACCCGATTATAAATGAAAAAAAGACAATCCATTAAAAAAGAAATACCGACAAATGTTTTTTAAAAAACACTTATAAAAATAAAAATATAACCCTATCAATTTTTATAATAATTAACAATATATTGTTTTTTTTTTCAGTTAATTTTTTTTCCAAAACTGTTCATACTATCTTCTTGTTTTCAAATATATATAATTTTTTATACTTTATTTCAAACACTTTTGGACTAGGCAAGGTGCAATACAACTTCACTAATTCATCTGATATTGGGTCTACCGTTTCTTTCTTTCTTACAATACGCTTTCCAACCCCAATATAACCCCACAGACTCCTCCTTGGGCTGCCCCTTTCCTTTTTAAAGATTTTATTTCTTTTGCAACATTGGCCATAACAGGTGAGAAAATCCTCATGGATTGGGTCCGGAATGGCCCATCCGTTACTGGCTGCTCATCCTTGAGGAATTTTTCTCACCCATGACGCACACCTTCAGAGTATTTGACAGAAAAAAAGTTCCCATTCAATCGGTTTCAACGTGGTTTCTAAAGTTAGATATCCCTTCGAGAATACCAGCTATATGTCTTTTCACTAGTATTCTTAAAGGCATTTTTCGTGATTCACAGCACCTTCTGTTTATCTTGATACTAGATATCCTGAGAAAGCTTATTCTCAAATTGACTGATCCCGATCTTGCGGTTTGTGTTATGAAGAAATTGCTTGTTCCCACGTCCAATGGCAACTGTAATTTCTGTCCGTTTACAGACAAAAATACAAATTGCAATTTCCTATAGGATGCGACTGAATTTTGCAACGTATATTGGGCACACGTGGATTACTAAGGCTAACGGTTCAGCTATAAATCTCAACATTTTAGGTAAGTCGGGGGGGGGGGGACGAGGCTGTTGATCGCGAAATTACCCTTTAAATGTTATGAAATCTATAAGCAAACAAAAGTTATGTTCTGAGCTGATATTAATGCTACTGAGTAGAAATGTAGCGTGATGTAGAAAATACAATTCATTATCAAATTGCTTACTGCACTCAAAGGATCACATAATTTTTGTTCACCACTTGAGAGATTTTTCCCCAAAATAATCAAGTATCTGCAGAATAACTTGTTGTCAATTTGACAGACACTTTTAATCCGCTGACACTGACCCGCAAATGCTTAAATAGGCTTCTAGATAAACAAAAATCTGTGAGTGTATTTACAACTACAAACTGAACTAGAATAAAATGGTTGCAAACACTAAAGCTGAAGTATTGTCTCTTGACTTAATCCACCTACCATGTGTAATGTCAGAGTGTGTTTGGACCAATCGCATAATGCATTGCAATGTGCCTAGACTGTCCATACTAAACACATGTCGTACTTAGGGATAAAAAGTGTTCCAAAATTTCAGACAATAAGACATTTCCTGATGCATAGTTAAAAATTTCCCTACGTACTAACGCTTTGCCGCTTTACAAAGTGAAAAGTCAGGGTTTTTAAAGAATTTGGTGTGAATGGCAATAGACTCGTAAGTGTCATAGCTGGCTCATTTGTCCAGAAATTCCCATCAACAAACTATTATGCCAAGTCTTTGTCAGTGGATCTTGAACTAGTCTCATGGTGAACACGTCGTGTAAAGAATCATTTCACGGCCACTGACTTAAGGAATATAAATTGAGTTAGTCCTAATTTATGGCAGCACAAAGGGTATGCATATAGCAGCTAGTTCACTTGCGACCTTTTTGCACTCGCACAACATTTAAGCACCTTCCAATAATGCATATTGGCCAACGCTCTGGTTTTCCATGGCAAGACCAGGCCTGAGTACTGTGAATAATCGACCAGTGTGGCAATAGATGTTTTATCTGTGTTTTAATTCAAATTCATTATAACTTAATGAATAAAGTGAGAACAAAATTCCATATTGAACCAGATCAAAGCATATGAGAAAATTTATTTTACCGGATTGCTCTCAATTTGAAATTGTAATCCTCATGAACTTAATTATAATATCTTAACAGCTTGTGCATTTACACAATCATTGGTTGCGCGCAGTTAAATTCCCAATTTAGACTAGGTATTGTATGCTGTGTTTGACATTAATTCTGAGGTTAATGCACTTTTTCGTCATACCGCATTTGGCTAACCTTCACACCGCCTGTCCTCTTGTTTTTCAGTTCAACATGTTGTTTTTTCTCATCCGGGTGTTGGCAGTCCTCAAATTGTAAAGTTAGGTTGAAAAATTGAAACCAAGTGATACCTCAGCCAATTTAGTGCAGGAGGCAGAATATCATAGGGCCTTATTTGTAGTTTGTTCATCCCCCCCCCACTACAGAAAGGTTTGTATGACCATCTTTCTCAATGCTAGGAGTTAGTAGTCTCAAATTTGTTGCCCTACTTTTTCAATGGGGGCCATTTAAAGGTTACACAAGGTCAAGCTTTTCAAATGCCTCCAAACATACTAACTACCTAAGGTGTCAAACCGCAAAAGATTAACTGGTCCTTGCCAAACAATTATATAATACAAAATACATAAAACATTAAAAATTTTGAGATTTTTGTATCTGACCTCTGCTAAGTTATGTTGGATGGTCTTTATAGTTTTTTGTCAGCTGCTCATCGCCTATTGAATATTAGACTGCCCACTGAATATGACAGTATATTTTCTCTATGGCAAACAAAAATCCTCTTTTATTCTCATTCTTATAATGGTATATAGTTTTGGTTTGTTTTGTTTTCACTGAAGGTTTCTTATTTTTTAGTTTATCAGACAAATTTATTCCCCATTCTAAGGACTGAACCCACCCATACCATTGCTGCACTGTGTTATCATGTACGTAAAATCTTGGCATGATGACACCCTCCTCTAATCTTGTCTCATATGAGATAGCTAACCACCAATGCCTTTTTACATGTTTTACACTAAACCCCACCCACTGAATAAAATTATAAACTTGAAAAAAGATAAAAAAAATAAACATGTTTTGTTTGTTTGGGACTGCCATGACAACCCATTGACCACCTGGACATTGGACTTTGTCATCCCATTGCCACAGGTGTCACCTGCATCTAATTTAAGAGAGGCTGTTGGTCGGCAAGAGCTAGTTGTGGACAAACCCCTGTTGCTGCTTGTAACAAACCCCGTATGCTGCCCTCAGTTGGTGGAATATCTTTTTAGTCTGTGGCGACCAATTCAAGTTGAATTAGCATGCTCCATGAAATGGGTTATTTAAAGGTATGCATCAGCGAGCTTTAACAGAGCCCGTGAAAACACAAGAGTTTAACAGTGATGGTAATTATTTATATGTAATGCCAATCAATATCATAGTCTGTCCCTCTACCAGCCGGCTCATCACGGTAAATGGTGGTCCACTTTTAGTTGAAAATTGTTTTCCTAGACCGATTTTTGTTCCCGCCTGAACACATTCCTGAAAGCCGATTTCTTGATAAAATTGCCAAAGTGCTTTTCCGTGGGGTTCCACTACCAAAGGTGGTCTTTTCAAAGGGTTAGGAATGCACTATTTTGGGTGATTTAAAGGTCTAATTGTACATTTTAGGTGTGAAAAATGTCAATTAAGTTTCAAAACACCTAAACTACAATCTTAAGATTTTCCGGGGGTACCACTACCACAAAGGGTAATTTTTACCAAAAATTAAGATATGTATTTCAGTGATTTTAAAGGTAAAATAATATTTTATAGGCATAATAAGGTAACTACATAATCCAAAATACCTGCAAAAAGGCACCCAACGTTCTTTTTTTTCACGGGGTACCAACTCCAATACGGTGGGTTGGTAATTTATAAAATGCCTAACAGTGCCAAAAGTAAGGTGATTTTTATTTACCAAAATAAATTTGGAATAAATCCTGTTTTAATGATTTAAAGGTGCATCGATTGAAAAATTTTCCAAGCATGAAAAATCCAAACAAAGTATTAAAAAACAACCCCAAATACTCGCACTGTTTTTTCTAGGTGGTCCACTGCCAAAAGGGGTATTTTGACATATAAAATGTTTATGAATGTTCATCATCTTTTAAGGTCTAATGATATATTCTTAGGCATGGAGAAAATGCAACTAAACCCCCAAAACAATGCAAAAATCACCCAAAGTTTTCCGGGGGTACCACTACAGAAATGTGGGTAGGGCATTAGAAAGTTGAATTAACATGCCCAATTATACCTTTCAGGTATGAGAATCAAATTGCGCTAAACAAAGAATTTAAGTGTCACTCAGAAACAGGGGGTTTAACCAGTTATAAATAGTGCATGACAACCTAAACAACTAGCTTTGTTTTGGTGTCTATTTTATGGTTTTCTCCCAGTATGCATATGTTTTTAACCTTTTAGGAAATGTCCATAATATAAAGTTAAAATTTGGCTTTTTTCCAGGTAACCTCAAGATAATTTTACTGAAGGCTATGAATGGTGCCTCATTCCAAATTATTCTTTAGTCATATTTTAGTTTTGGCCATTTTTTGACTTATCCCCTTCAATGACAAAATTATTCTCCTGCTCCCTTTTATGGATTAAGTCAATCTTTGAGTACTTAAAGCATTACACGTACATCCAATAATACCACATGTGATCTGGTTGTATGAATACAGTGTTCCTTTTGATAAGAGAAAACATAGACAAAAGGCCAATCTGGTTTGTACACAAATAAATTATTGCAGTTCAGAATGCTTCACATTCATCACTTCATCAGAACTTTTATAGTCACTCATAGAGAGCCATCTTCTTGGTTTTTCTCTCTCGCTTTCATCTGGCCTTTCTACAATGGATTCTGCCACACTAGTTGAGCTCTCATCAGTGTCCTGCAGAATTACCATGGCAGCCTTATCCATCAGTTTCACCTCAAGGTAGAGCATCACCTTCATACCAAACAGGGACAAGGATTCCCCTATCCAACTTCCAGCCATAAGGCAGGGTCTGTTTGCTTGTAAACCCATTGAGACAGTTAATCATGATATTGGTTACCAGGTCAGAACGTTGGATGTGGCATTTCAGTGGCCTTCTTGGCGGGTGGGAGTCTCTTTGATTGGCAAACAAATTTGCGTTTCTGCCTTTTCCCAAAGTGCTGGCGTATCTGCATCCCTGGTTTTTGTTTTGATTTCTCTGCCGGTTGTTAAATGATGTGCAATAAATGCACGATCTGGTTTTGATTGGCATTAGATCCAAGGTTTCCAGTTTTCTGCAGCTGTTTTTTTTTTGTTTTTTTTTGCATTTTTTGGAAACATTTTTACTTAGTTATTTAGCTAGTAGACCAAGTTTTAAATAAATCGGTTTTTGTCACCAGGAAATCGAGGGTGGCCAGATTCACCTCCACTCAGCAATACTGCTGTGTGAGGATTTATTGAGCAAAAGATACTTGCCAGCTGCCCTTCCTGAAGTCAATCCACAGTTATCGGCGGCGGGCCTAGCCCTTTGGGCACACTTTTGCCCAACATGCAAGGCACCATGTGGATGGCCGCCATTGCTCTCCAGAGCTGATGCCTTGTAGAACGCCCTTGACTACCAAAAATGGTGTGTGTAATCGCTTCTTTAGGGCAAGGAAAGGCGTGATCACTGAAACACATTTTTTCTCCCATGGTGACCTGCATAGCTTCACATCATGGTAGTGATGCCGTCTTTTGATGCTGTTCCTTGTCTGAAGAAAAAGGCTCTTTGCACATCTAGATGCAACGAACGAAAGGAATAAAGACATCAGTATCATCAGCCACCACACATGTTGAGTGTGTTGATGAAGGTCAAAACTGCCTGGGCTGCTATAACGCGGGTCAGCTTCTTTTGATAAGAATGAAGCTCAGGCACTTCGTTGACGAATAAGGTTGGAATATGTTTGCAAAGTAGAACGGTGGCCCTTGTAACATATACTGGTATTCTGCAAAATGGATTCACTGGATAGTAAATAATCTTCCAGCATCGGTGGAGCTGGAAACTTGTTGAACTCATTTGTTAGAAATTTTGCCCCACTCTACGACAGTTGGAAGCTTCTGAGAAAGATCAGAGATGATTCTTTCTATTGCCTTTAGATCCGCTCTTCCTTTAGATAGGTAGAGGTGATCTTGGGAAGATCCATAATCATCAACAACCACATGATGATTGACCTGAGAGATTTCAGTACATCATTATCCTATCTGTCTGGGGCCCATGATTTGTATGTTGAAAGAGATAGACCATTCATCGTAATTCGAACTACTCTCATAGCGTCTCGTCTAACTATTGAGGCCCTCCGCCTGTGAGTGTTTGAGTACAAAGATGGCGGACTGGAGAAGTAAATTGAGATTATTTCTGAAGAGGAGTAGAAGACGGTCTGCTGACACCCTTTTCGTTACAATGGTCTCATGGCTTGCTTCTTATTGGCCAGTGCATTAAGGAGTGAAAATCCAGTTTCTTTTGATCAAAATCAGCAAGACTAGCTGCTAAGTATTTCCCTTCAATCCTCCTCTATGAACATCTTTCTTCCTTGGGTCATTTTATCAAGAGGTGATAACTGCTGTTTTTCTTTATGGGTCACTAGTATTTCAAGGTGGGATGTGTGGGCCCCCTGTTCGTTTCAATAGAAATTAGCCATCGGCATTGGTTCACAATTGAGTTTCAGGATCCGAGGAATCTGCGCAAGATGATGGTCACCTTGGTAACTTCTTCCAAAGACTCATCTTAGCTTCTGTTCCTCGCTTTTTGGTTGAAGTGACATTTTTTACCATGTGCTTCTGATCTTCTCCCCACTAGTTCAGATGTTCACAGGGCTGCGTGGAGACCACAAATGAGGCACCCATGACTTTAGTCCTTCGCCGACTATTTTGCACCAATTTTATATGAATTTTGAATATGTACATACATGAAAAGCTGACCTCCCTCCTCATTTTTTTTCGAACGGGTCACCGGAACTAACAATCCAATTCCAGTGGGCCTATAAGAGTGACTCAAATCATTCATTGTCCGTTTTGAATTACTCCGTTGAATGAAAACTCTGGGGGAACATAACACTTACCCTTACCCCATGTACGAAAGATTTGTTAGGTTTTACCAGATAAAATCAAACAAAACTTCTCACGGCATCAGCACTGACCGATCCCCGTTTTGTATTAATAAAAGTTCACACATTAGAAAAATATCGGTATAGGGCTGTATTATAATCTAGAATGAAGGTGGACAATGTAACAAATATGTTTTCATATTGTAATGTTTTTGTTTTGTTTTTTTCAAAGTCGTACTTCAGGGTAAGTAACTTGCCCTGAGTATCCTTAAGTCTATTCATATTCGGAAAGTAAAATAAGACCTAAAATCATTTAAAAGAACATCTTTCTTTAAATTTCCAGGAGAGGCACCTCCCGTGAA
>JAMKCH010015348.1:0-112433 GCA_023653785.1 Ophioderma brevispina | reverse complement strand
GTGGGGGGGGGTGAATCTTGTGACCCCTTCCTTGTTGAGGTATGTCACAACCGTCATGTTGTCGAAAAGAACTATCAGGGAAATTTCCCCCTGACGAGGGGCCCAGCCGCATTCGCCCAAAACTAATGCCCACAGCTCTAGCACATTGATGTGTGGTGAGCTTGGGCAGTGTCCAAAGGCCTGAGAATCTGCGGTCGAGGAGGTGAGCTCCCCACCCCTTTTTCGACGCGCATCGGTTGTCAGAACTAAAGTTGGTTGTGGCTTGGGGAAGGGAATCCCAACCTTCAGATTGGGTGCATGCATCAACCATCTCAGGACTGGGAGCAGTTTTGACTGAACTAGGGATATTCATCGACGAGGGTGATGCCATGGTCGATAAATGGGCTCAGAAGAGGATACCTGAATCAACCGCATCTGGAGTCTGCAAAGCTGGGACTGTACTGATAAGGCTGGCGATAAGGCTAAGGAGCCGTAACCACAGGCGAAATTCCTGCCTCTACCAGATCGTGAACAGTACGATCGCATTCTACCATGTCGCAAACCCTTTGATCTATGGGGAAGACCAACCCCAATATCGAATTGGATGATTGTCCCCCAAAATTGAGGACTCTGGGACGGAACTAGCACTGACTTCTCTTGTTGAGGAGGAAACCCAATGATTGGACCAAGAGGCACACCTCTTGGTGTCCTACAGATCATCTGAAATTAGGAACACAAAGACAAAGTCTAGACATTGTATTTGTAAAGACATTTGATCAAAAATCGGATAGAACGAGTCAGTGAATGCAATGGATTTAGCAAAATCAAAAATACTGCTGTTGAGGGTCATAGGGGTTTCCGTACATTGAAAAAAACTATTAGCGTTATTCTAATTAAAAAATGACAGCATTTATTTAGGTCAGTCCAAACTGTTTTAACATGTTTCGATGATTGTGTGCTTACTTAAAATTTTTGTAAAATCATTGGTTCAAATTATACGGGATGTTGAGAAACGACCTTCTTAAATGCTCTGGAAAGCTTTTATTTCCTTTGTGTTTATAAATTAATTTTGGTTCATTATGACTAAAATAGAGCCCATATGCTTACAACTAATTTTTTATCTAAACTACATTTCTTTCTAGTTAACAAATACGTGAAATCAAAAATCCAATTCTGCCAAAATCACCTGTAAGTGTTCATCCGATGATACACCAATCTTTGTAACATATCCTAGATTGCCCCTTTAAAGTTAACACTACTGATTTCTACTTAAAGTAAAAGCTCACACTTTAGGCTCAAAACAGGACTGTGTTATGTGTTTTTGATGCAAAATTTTGTGCTTACTTTAAACATGTGTATGTGCATCATAAGTCCAATAACCAATATTTTGAGAAAAATGACCTTAATGCTCTGGAATGCTTTATTTCTTTATTTTAATTATCTTTAATTGTTATTTAACCTTATATAGTACAACAAATTACTTAAAAAAACAAAAAACAAATAAAGATATAAAGATGAAGGATTTATCTGATAAAGCTTGTTTTGCAGATATCAATACATCAAAATCTCACCCCTCCTCTTTTTGTTTGGCCAAAAATCATCTGTTTTTGACCCCAAAAAGGCCAAAAATAAATTTTGTATTTTTGGCAACAACTCTTATGAGAAAACTATACCATATGAGCAATATCTGACCTTGGTTTGCCACTTGTAATACAAAAAAATGCCCACATAATTTTTTTTGCTGAACAATTTAAATGATATATGGCTGGCTGTCTGAATAAAATTACTTGCAGATATTCCTGATCTAATTGGTCACAAATACAGCGGGTAGCATTAGCTTATTATGCTTGATAAGAAGTTAGTATTATTTAAATTCGAAATACAAGTTACAGCAAAAAACCTAATTCCGCCATGCAAAGTTAGGTGCGTTTGCCTGCCATTTCTCTCTTACACCAACCGGGGGGCGCCATAAACATAACCAATGTCACATCATCTATAGATCGTTGAATATCATCGTGACCTTTAATGTTTTGTTTTTGTTTTCTGAAAATGAACGTTGAATTGAAATGGAGTTACAATAAGTGTACGAATTTTGAATTCTGCACAAAATTGTTTTGGTCAAGCTTGCCACCTTTTCTTTTCTTTCATAATTTTTTTGTTCGTCTTACTTCCTGATGATGAAGCATACTTTCAAGACACTAGAAGTTATCCTCCAAAGAGTCAAAATATTTTAACTTTGCAGAAATAGCTTAAAAGTGAAGGATATGCTGTAGATTCCTCATAAGTTATTTTTGCACTGAAAAAATACCGAACGTAGAACACAGCATGTTCCGAGGTTGAATCTCCATTCAAATTTTATGTTGTATAAGGTCCGTGGGACATATAATGACCAAATACCGATTTTTCTTTTTGGTCTTATCCAATTTTAGACACGTTAGAATATCTATACTTTTACAGACATGAAAATCCTAATTTTTGGATGATTTTTTTTTCGATGTTTTTTTTATTTAGGAAATCACTCATAGTGGGCCGTTTAATTGAACGCACTACAAACATACACTATAGAAGTTCAAGCTTGATTGTTTAATGAACGAGGAATAGGTATATTCGTGCTTTACTGTCATGAACAATTACTTAATCTGAAGCTATGAAGGGAATTATCCTGAAATCATTTTCAACTACGTTACAAATATAACATGGCCCATGTACTATCACCATACTGCAAAAGGAACCACACAGTTTATTCTCCTCTGCATACCGGACCGATTGTTGGAATCCTTTAGCTCCATTATTTGCTGAAGTCATATGTATCTTGGTCACGAGGATAATTCGGGAAAATTCGGTTGACCTTAATTTTATTCATTTTCAAGAAAATGTCACGGTTTTTATTTGGAGGGCTTGCCTATTGTCTATAATGAGTAGGAATTCTGGAATGGCGTTTCTATCATATGTGCATGTGTATGTATTGTGTGTGTTGTGGTGTGAGTGTGTGTGTGTGTGTGTTGTGTGTGTGGGGGGGGGGGTATGGTGGGTGGGGGTAGGTGTGGGTCTTTGTATATGTGGGTGAGTATAATGTAGGTGGGCGTCGGATTGGTCTGTGAGGGTGGTGGATTATTGATCTTAAGCTTCAAATAAGTTACATACAGTATACCTCCCATCGGATACGTATTCCTTCTTGAAGTAAACTTCCATTTGTGCCACCCATCAGCAAAACGCTTGCTTTCTGCAAACAAACCAGGAATTATACTTGCGTTAATCTACGGTTTAAGTAGACATAGACCGCAACAGACATTTCGTTTTGGATCGAGATGATGGCAAAGAATTCAATTTAGTAAAATGGGGGGGTGGTGGGGGTGGTCAGAAGAACGGAAGTACGGTGACATAATCTATACAAGAAAAGCAAGCGCTATTAGGTGACGGTGTTTTTAGGTTAAATGAAATTATAGACTTCCCTGTGGGGAGAAAAAAGAACGCTGTAATTGTCGTTATAATTTTATCCACTGGATCGTCCAAAGTGCATTTGACTTTAACACTTTATTCCGTCCTCACACCTTCAGGATAGTGGTAAAATACTAAATACCGGGTGTAAAACAGTTTAATTATACACAGACATGACGAAATGGGATACAAAAGTTTTTAAATTTGGGTTCTCTAGTTTTTCAACTTGGAAAACATATATTTTAGGTTCCTGTAAACATTAACCCGAAATACAGGTCATTTTAGACTTATTCTATAATTATTACACAGAATTATAGCAAAAAACAGACGATATATATCTCAGATGAATTTTAGAGGGTTTAATCTTTGTAGTTGTTTGTAATACAGAAGAAGGGAGTTCCAGCACTTATTTGTAAACTGTAATACAGGAGGAAAAAATTGGGATATTTGTGGAAGATAAAGGAAAAAATCATAATCACCCGAGGAAATTATTAGCTATTTTATTAAGAACCTACCGTACCGATATGTTAAAAGGTCATTCAAATGGTCATATTTTTTGATAACTTCTTTAAACAAAAATGTTTGTCTATGATTGTCGTTCAAAACAACGGATTCAGAGATCCACATCTTAAATCATGAGATTGAAAAGTATATGGCAAAGTGTAAATCTGAAAGATGATATTTTAATGAACTAAGTTGTGTAAATCATTCTTTGAATGATTGATTTGAATCTTCCGTTTCCTTGCCTTCGCTTTTTTGTTATGAGGGACTGTAATTTTTAATGAAACAAGAGCACGGATGGCTAAAACAAATATATTTAATCTATATTGATCTCAAATATATCCATTATGATAAACATTTGTGTGTACTGACTTGAAATCATACTGACATTAATTTTGGTGACGTTTTTCATCTCCAATTATTTAACGGATTGCCCGAAAGCATCTTAAACAAATAATATAAACTACCTGTTGTACGATACATGCCCTTGAGTTTGTTTGTTGTTTTGTTTTACATTGCAATCATACTTACTTTTAGAGTTAATTTTGACATACATATAGCCAATGTATGCTATGCACCATGATTGGAGCATTTTTAAAAGTTGACCCCTGTGTAACCATAAATTGGCCCCTATTAAAAAATGACACCACAATTTGAGAGTATATAACTAGCATACTACTTGTCAAAGGTGTAAACCTTCTAGTGGGGGAATGAACGATGATGTTTTGACCGAGGTCCCAGCTCCCGTTTATATAAAAAGAGCTTCAGGTCGTGTGAGAGAGTAGATGTCCGCTATCCTTTACTAAAATGAGGATTCTATATATGGAATATTTTCAAGTAATCGCGCTACTATACATACTAATATTGTACATTAATTTCCAACATCAACTTAACTGGTAGACGAACCCAAAAGAATTTTTATTTTGAGACTGATCGCCCAGTGACAAAATCCTAGAGGGCGATGCGGATCCGGAAGAGAGTTCGCGCCTTGTCTCGTGTGTATGTATATGGAAATCATAACGGGTTCACTGACCAGAAAATTTTATCGATATTTACCTCACATGGAGTTTTTTTGGATGACATCTTTGATTGTCTCCTGAGCTCGTTCAACGTCTTCGTATTTGATGACTTTGGGCTTGCCTATTGGTCTATAATGATTAGGAATTCTGGAATGGCGTTTCTCTCATAGCGGTTGCATGTGTATTGTATTGTGTGTGTGTGTGTGGTGAGTGTGTGTGTGTGTGTGGTGTGTGTGGTGGGGGGGGTTTATGGTGGGTGGGGGTAGGTGTGGGTGCTTTGTATAATGTGGGGTGAGTGAATGTAGAAGTGGTGGGGGAGTGGATGTGGGAGGGGGGTGGTTGTGTCCTTGCTTCAAATAAGTGACAGACAGTTACCTCCCAGTCGGATGAACCGTATTCCTTCTTGAAGTAACTTCCATTTGTGCCACCTCAAGAAAAACGCTCAGCTCCAGCTTTCTGCAAACAAACCAGGATTAATACTTGCGTTCATTACGGTTAATGACAGTGGAGCACTAGACATTTCGTTTGGATCGGATGATGGCAAAGAATTAATTTAGAGTAAAATGGGGGGGGGGGGGGGGGGGGTGGGTCGAAGAACGGAGGTCGGGCATAATCTATAGCAAGAAAAGCAAGCTCTTTTTAGTGACGGTTTAGGTTAAATGAATTATAGACTTCCTGTGGGGCGAAAAAGAACGCTGTGTAATTATCGTTATATTTTAATACTTTGACGGTCCAAAGTGCATTTGACTGTAAACCCTTTTATTCCTAATACCTTCAGGAATGGTACAAGATAAACCGGGAACCGGGTGTAAAACATTTTAATTATACACAGACATGACAGAATGGGAAACAAAAGTTAAATTTGGTTCTATCAGTTTCAACTTGGGACAACATATATTTTTATTCCATTAAAAGTCCCGAAATACCAAGGTCATTTTAGATTAATTATTAAATTATTACACAGATTATAGCAATAAACAGACTTATATGTCCAGATTAAATTTTAGAGGTTTAAATCTTTGTACTTTTTGTAATCAGAGAAAGGGAGTTCAGCACTTATTTGTAACCTGTATACAGGTGAAAAGATTTGGAAATTTGTGGAAGATAAAGGAATCAATATACCAGAGGATATATTAAGCTAATTTTTATTAAGACATACGTACCGATATGTTAAGGAAATTCAAAATGGTCATTTGGTTTGATAACTTCTTACAAAATGTTTTGTCTATGATTGTCGTTCAACACAACGGATCCCAGAGATCCACATGCTTAAATCATTAATTGACAAGTATAATGCACACGGTTCATCTGAAAGATGAATTTTACATGAATAGTTGTGTAAATCATTCTTTGAATGATTGATTTGAATCTTCTTCCCCGTGTCCATCCCCTTGCTTCGCTTTTTTTGTTATAGATTGGAATGTAATTTTAAATAAACAAGAGCAGCGGGATGGCTAAAACAAATATATTTAACTATATTGATAATCAGAATATCCATTATAGATAAACATTTCAGTGCGATGTACGGACTTGAAATCATACTGACATTAATTTTGTGACGTTTTTCATCTCCAATTATTTAACGGGATTCCCAGAAAGCCCCTAAACAAATATATAACTACCTGTTGTACCGATACCTGACTTGAGTTTTGTGTTGTTTTTTTACATTGCAATCATGACTTTACTTTTAGATGAGTTTTGACTAACATATAGCAATTAATGGCTATGGCAACATGATTGAGCATTTTAAAAGTTTGATGAGGACCCCTGTGTAACCATAAATTGCCCCTATTGAAAAATGACACCACAATTGAGAGTACTAAATATCTAGCATACAACTGTCCAAGGTGTGAAACCTTCTATGGGGGTGAACGATGATGTTTGACCGAAGTCCCAGTCCCGTATATAAAAAGTCTTCAGGTCGTTTGAGAGAGTAGATAGTCCGCTAGTCCTTTACTAAAATAGAGGTTCTATATATGGATATTTCAAGTAATCGCGCTACTATACATACTATATTGTACATTAATGTCAACAATCAACTTAAATGGTACACGAAACCAAAAAGAATTTTTATTTGAGACTGATCGACCAGTGACAAAAATCCTAGAGGGCAATGCGGATCCGGAAGAGAGTTCGCGCCTTGATCTCGGTGTTGTATATGGAAATCATACGGGTTCACGGACCAGAAAATTTATCGAATATTTACCTCACATGGAGTTTTTTGGATGACATCTTTGATTGTCTCCTGAGCTCGTTCAACGTCATCGTATTTGATGACTTTGGGCTTGTCTGGATTACAAAATGGATCCCTTATGTCATCTGCCAACACTGTTAAAAAAGTAAGTGCACTTTTAAGATTCTTTTAGAAAAAAGAAGAAAAAAATAAACGTACACATGATAAAGTCTTTGAAATTCCACAAGTTTGTCCCACAATTTCGTAATGGCAACTTTTAGCAGCCGATAATCGCATCGTGTACTTGTAAATGAAACATAAAATTCTTTTGTTAATCAATATTTATGAACAGAAGAATTCTATACGGAAGACAAGTAAAAGCCCCCGTAAACGCTTCACGCATGGCTATTAAATGTCGTACTAAATAGGCTGTGGATGTTCAAAGAGCTTTGCTTAGAATATTGTTTTAGACATAGTAAATAAATTTATCTTAATTACTACATCCACACATAAAATAACATAATGCAAATTCGTGAGCAAATCAAATGTGGGGAATAGCATGGGGAATATACTTTGACAACCTAATTGATATACCGTATGCATTGAAAAGAGTGAGCAAAAAAGTGTGCTGCATGCGTACTCATCCTCGTGTGTAGATTATTGTGTGTGTGTGTGTGTGTGTGTGTGTGGGTGTGGGTGTGTGTGTGTGAGGGTGTGTGGGTGTGTGTGTGGGTGGGTGCTGGAGTTGGGTGGTGTGTAGGATTGCGAATGCTGATATGATATCCATAAAGCTGAACATATCACGCCATGCATGTTGCAACGTTGTATTATAGTGAGAATTTTGCATGATATAGAAAACCACCTATGGAGTTAATTAACGTTTCTTTCAGCTTGTTTAGTGAAACTTAGCAGGAAATGGTATGGTAAGACTATTATACATGTATATATCACAAGACTTGAGGACGTATAATCTTGCATGATACAAAGAACCCCTAAAAGCTGCAATCATTCTTAAAACAGGATGTTCTATCCAAAAGTAAACCCATTCCCAGGGATGTTTAATTTATATACACCAAATGAATTTGTTAATTGAAATCTTTCATTAAGGGTCATTGTCATGATCCACAGATTCCTCACCATTACCTATACAACAACAACTGGGATTTTATATCATCGTAACCGTTTGACCTGAAACAGTATGGTACATTGTTTAAAATTTCTTAAACAAGTCAGCCTTGACTCGAACTTGCAAATAATTGCAAAACAAACGTCGTTTTTAACTGTCAGCCACAGATGCCGTTAAAACGATGTTATTTTAATGACTTTTTAACAGTGTATGTTAACAGCCTACTCTTACGTGTCATATTCGATAATACTCAAATGACGACAAGTGGCAATTTGGTATTTTTTCGGTGGGCAATCACAATACAACATTTCGCTCGTTAAATCAAAACGCACCGTCAGAATCACTTAAATAACCTTTTCTTGGTGGGCATGTAGTTAACCATAAACAAAGAGTTGCTAGGATTACGAAGTACCTTTAAGTCCATCCGAGCTCGTACTTAATTTTATTCGTATTTTGTCTATTTTAGATTTTTTTATTTAGGCCTAAGTCACATTTTATAATTGCACAATGCATGCGACCAGTGATCAGCCAATGGTAGGTCTTTTTGAAGACCAGTTGACCACGTGTAATGCTGATCTCGACCTGTGTACGTTTTGGTCCTCTTGTTTTTAACAGCACTTTTTGTATTCTATATTTATATTTGTATAAGGTTGTATCTTTTTTTTAAGTATGAAATTAGGTTGAAGCATAATGAAGGGTTTTTCGGTGGGGGGCACTTTTTGTTCACAGAGATAGTAATCCCAACCCTCTTGGAACGAGACTATATAAGGATGTTACCATTAAGGATTTCAACTAGGTTGGCGTGGAAGTTATGATTTTTTCCGTCCCCTTCGACGGCGAATTTTTTTCATTTGCATTAACAAAAGTTTTAGTCAAGAAATTGTTCTATGTAAACCTTTAACGGGCATTTCGTGATTACACAACCTCGTCCCCCGAAAAAAAAGGTTGTGATTTTTATATCAATTCTCACCGTTAGCCTTAGCATGCACGTGTAAAATATCTTACGTGCAAATTCGGTCGTATCTGTAAGAAATTCACAATTTTGTATAATTATGCACATTCATTCCGATTTCGAATAGGTTTAAATGCAATGTAAATATAATATATCAGTCCCTTATTTTCTTCTCGTGATTAAAGTTGTTTCAACCTGTAATTGTGGTTCAATATAGGTTTCCCAGTTAGTTTTAAAAACTTTTTTCATTTTATTTCCCTGACCTCGTTAAGCTTTGTTTGTCCCAAGAAAACCAATCTGCATTTGTTTAAAAACAATTCGTCTCGTCAATTAATTAAATGCATTTGATTAATAAAATTACCTTATTTTTCATGCAATTTCGTCAAAATCATTTAATTTCGTCGTATCCGTGGCCCTCAAATCTGAATGTACAAAGCAATTTCGTCTTTGGTGGCTGGTATAATTTCCCCTTTAGCTCAGTATTATTTCGTCTCGTTGGCAGAATGTATAGGCCCGTGACTAATAGGCCTGTAACTCCAGCAAATTTATCAATTTTGGTCTGATCTTTTCTTTGTCCGTTACCCATGCACAAAGAATTCAGAACAATATTGGAAAAATAAAAAGAATAAAGAATAAAAATAATGATATAAAACGTAAATAAAGAAAAATTGGGTGCCCTACCCCCCTCTGTGCCCCCCCCGCCCCCCTCTGTGCCCCTCCCGCCCCCTTCTCTCCCCCCCCATCCCGTCGTTCCGTCATTCCCGTCTTTTTGTCCCCTTCCGTCGCGGTTGTGTGAATGATAGGCCCCATACTGACCAAAATTTAACCTTAATATGGAGCTTTGACCTCATAACCAAATGAAAGCTTGCATTGTAATCCCGCATAAACTAAGTTTGGTTTTAATTGAACTTCACCTTTTCAATTGAGTTCCAATTTTACATTGCAGGCGACACACAAATGCAATGAGTTACAAGAAAAAGAAAAAATGAGGTAAAAATTAGTGAAAGAAAGAAAAATGAGGTGAAAGAAAACGGAAAATGAGATGACAGAAAATAAATGAAAGAAAGATTTTTTTTTTTTTTTTTTTTAAAAAAAAAAAAAAAACCCCCCCCAGCACTTCCCCTCCCCTTCGTGTTGCCCGTTCACTCCCCCTGCGTTGCAAGAACGGAAAGGTCAGGTAGATATGTAGGTTTTAACTTTTGCTGATTTTATAGGCCTAACTCTTCGTCTATGGCACATACACCACATGAGACATGAAATCTACTGACTAAATGTGAAATTACATTGAACTCAAAGATCGAAATGCTTTGTACTTCACATAATTGCCACGGGGTTATGCCCAAATTAATTGATTTTTGGCTAAAATGTATGCAAATAAAGTTAATTTTATTGATCAAATGATTAACAGTAATTGACCAAAGACGAAACCGTTTTAAACAAACGAACATTTCCATTTTCTTAACGAAGATATGAAATATAATGAAAACATATTTATTAAACTGAAATGGAAAACCATGATATAATGAATTGCATAAGCCTACGAATTGCTACATTTTTGCACACGCATAACACTCAAAAACTTTTCAACAAGGTTTTTTTAAATTTAGGAAGTGTCCACCAACCTTCGTCAGTTTGGTTTAGACGTCATGGTTTAATATGAGGGTTTGGAGGATCTGGTAACACGTGAAAGGACAGATAGCATTATGTAAATTTGAAAACATAAAATAGGAATCAAACGATTTTATAAGAAACCAGCCAAATAATTCTTTGGGACTGTAAAAAGTAAAGCCGGGAGTTTTGAGAAAAAAAATAAAAAGCGTGGCCTTTGTAAATTTTACATTTCAAAATGCGCAGCTGAGATTTCCATGCATTTCACATACAACAAGAAACCCACGTTTTAGCATTCAAAGCATATATACCCGGCTTGCAACGGCTTTTGCCCGTTCGCCATAACAGGTTTATGGTGAATTTACACCAACATCAATCAATCTTACCTACTTCGCCTTGAAATTTGACACAAAACGCTGATAAATTGTGATTTTCGGTGACAGTTATTTAAAAGGTATGTACGGACGCTTATGGCCAAGCTAAAAGGGTCCTAACGTACTGGTCACAACGCGTTACATTTTAGCAACGGTTGCTTCGAAAAGCAACGTGTTGCTTACCCAGCCAATCAGAAAGTAAAAAAGCAACGCCTTGCTTTCTGACAGTTACTTAAGCAACGCGTTGAGCCTTGCTATATGAAAGCAATGCCTGGCTTAGAGAACCCAATCAGAAAAGGCTTGCTTAGCCAACAATCGGAAGGTGAAAAAGCAACGCGGAAAACTTTTCTAAGCCAACAATAAAAGAGTAAAAACAACCAATCAGGAAAAGAAAGAGCAAAAACGTGCTAAGAAACCAACAGAAGAAAGATGAAAAAGCACGCGTTTGGTACTGAAGAAACGTATGCTGATTAGCAACGCGTTGTTAAGAAAGCAACTCGTTGTGAGCAATACGTTATGACCTTTACATTTAGCGTCATTGACCAATGGCATTATAGTACGGGTACCATCGCGCATCGTTAACATACCAATTCCGAGTATGCTGCAATACCATAACGACTGAGCATCAGAAACTATCCACCAAACATTAAAGAGACGATCATGTCGCGAACGATTTTTACACTCATGCCTTTGTAAAAGTTTAAAAATATTTTCGCTGCAGTCTGGAGCTCAAGAGAGTTGAAGAAGTACGACAGTAAGTACTACTTGTTTCCGACGATTTTCCGGGATCTTTTCGATGTTTTTAAAATTTTTTTGCTCATAAAAAAAATACATCGAGACGGTCTCATAAAAGCCTGATAGAGGAACGGGCCGGACGGGACGAGAAACATAAGGGTTTTTCGTTTTTTTTTTTTACTCCAGGACCAAAAGTATACGCTAGGACCACGTAGTCTATCATGGAAAAATAACTAAGTTGAGCCAAACAAGTATAAAACAAATTATTTTCTTACCAACAAACTTACTAAGTGGTCCAATGTGAGATTTAAGAAAGGTGACCCCTAAATAAATGCAACCCTTTATAAAGGGGGGGGGGTTGTTTTACGAGAAAGTATGTGAATTCTCAGAATATATACTCCTATATCATTTAGCCAAAATTGCCAATCATAAATGTCAATCTGTTTTATTATAATGCCTAATTAAACCCCATGCTAATACCAGTCACCACCGCAGTGATTGGCTGTGCAACTGCATTGTCTTAAATGTAAATGAATGGTATTATTAATTAGCTCGTGTGGACGTGGTAATTGACAACCGAGTAACAAGGGATGTATCAATGAAAATCCCGTGAAAACACAGAACACAACACACAAATACAAGCACACGCCGCACACACGAACACAACACGCCCACACAACACGTACACACACACACCACACCCACACAATACACACACACACACACACAACATGCTTCGCATAACTTTCAATATCTAAGTTTTATCTCTTTAAAATTATTGTCAAACTGATCTTGATTGACAAGGGATATACACAAAACCATGCAGCGCTAGTTTAAAGTTTAAATTATAGCAATCTTAGAGTATCGGAAGCATCTGATGCTAAATGAAGGAATGATATCGCATTTTTGAAAAATAGTTATGGTTTTCATTTTAATATTTCTGATGTCAAAACATCGGCAGGACAGCTTACAAGTTACCCAAATCTGCAGTCAAAAAGGAGATCAAGATCAGACACTGATTGTCTCGGCGGCCATACTGAATTACTTAATGACGTGATTACAGAACGAGAAATATGTGAATTGTCACAATAGAATATTTTAACTATCGGACAGGCTCAAATATTACAACTTTTACGTGAATAATTGATGGATTTTGAGTGTTTTGTGGGTCAATTTGAGTTTGTATTTTTTTTACAAAAATGTTCAAGGGTTCTCGTCTGGCATCCACCAGATTCAGAATCAGTATAAAAAAAATAAAAAAAATAAAAAACTTGAAAAACATAAAAAAAATTATATCAGCCATAGTCGGTTATTCAATAAAACCTGCAGCGTTGTTCTATTGACTTAATCTGCGCAAAACGAGTATTAGCTATATACCTTGAAGCTCATACCATGTCTTATGCCAGAACTTTGGTGTGAAATGGGGTGATAGATTCCTCCATGCCCTCCACTGCAAAGTCATGAGGTATCAGGTGGAAACAAAGGAGCACAATGTATGGTAGTTAGCGGTGGAATAAAACATCTTAAAGCAGCATCAAGGAAATTTTCAAAAACGACCAACTGAACAATGGAGGGACCCGTTCAAGGCAATGTTGCTTAAACCTTATAAGCAGAAAAGTCGAAAATCCTACATGAAATCCATGATATTAACTTAACCAGACAGGTTTGAGGCTTTGCAGTGAAATCTTGTATGACTCATTTTAGTTTCCCATTTGGAACTCGAGCCCACCCCGAGCATCCTGTGGCTGGCCTTTTAAATTAGTCTACTTTGAGTGCGTGTTATGAATTTATCTGTTCATTTTATATTTGGTGGCGTGTCCCTTCCTATCTGCTGTTCTCCTTTTAGAGTCAGTAGGAGTATCCTGGGGTATAATTATGACTTCTTTGTTATTTGATGTATTTTAAATGCTAATAAAGGAATGATGGACTAATACAATACCAGTACCCATTTATACTCTGCGGTTGAGAGGCCGTGCTTTTTCCAGGACACAACACATTGGCTGCAGTTCGACGTCAAAAGCGTTTATACCCTGCTGCAAAACAGTATAATTAATTTTAATAAGTAATTTATATTTTTAGAAACTGTAGTTCCTACCTATCGCGCAGATATAAAATGCCCGAAATTCCTCTGGGGAACATGTTCAAATGACGTCATCAAAGTGGGCCTCCATTTTTGTGTATATTGGTTATTAAACTTTATGTGCATGACAACAATTAAGGCGTATTTTAGGTTTTTAATTAATGTTGTTGACATTTCTACAGGTTGTAATATTTTATGCGCGATAAACTTGATACCAACATAAAAATACCAACATTAAACCAAGTAGGAGACGTCATAAAGTGTGTGGGCCAGCAAAAAAATGCGTATTTCCATAGACACAGGCCAGGTCTCAACTTGCAACCTAAGAAATGTACTTTTGGTCAAAAAAAGTGAAGTAAGAAAGTGAAGTACTTGGGTTGTAGTCAGTGAAAAAGGGAATTGGACAGATCCTGAACAAAGTTAAAATTGAAAAGGAATATATCAAACCCTGCCAAGGGTTTCTGAAGTTCGGTCATTTTTAGGTTTGTGGGATACTATAGGAAGTACATTAAAGACTTTTGCAAAATTGCGTGAAACCCCTTACCATTTGACCAGGAACGAGTGCCCTTTGTTTGGGCGGAAAAATGTCAAAAGCGTCGAAACGTTATTAAGCAAAAGTTAATAGAAACCACATTTTAGCTTATTCCAGCTTTCAAGACAGATTTATCCTCCAAACGGATGCTTGCGGTACGGGTCTAGGCTTCATTTTGGCACAGAAGCAAGATAATAAAGAACGCGTATAGGTCTATGGTGTGAGTAGAACTTGACAGATGCCGAAAAAGAATTACACACCACTGGAATATAGAGGCATTGGCAGTAGTTGAAGGTGTTAAGAAATACGCCCCATATTTGCAACACAGCGTCAAGTCACTGTGAAAACAGATCATTTGCTTTGACATGGCTTTGGTAAACAAAAATACATCAGGTTCGCTTAGGCGATGGGTCGGAAGTTACAGGGATTATAAGTTTGAGGTGTGCACATCCAGGGTGTCAAAAAACACTAAAGCCGATGCCCTTAGTAGAATAGATTATGCCATTAGGACTTGGCAATTGGAATCATTGTCTCTGAAAATACTGAAACCGCTGCTATTACAGAAGTTAATAAGGTAGACTGGGTAGGACTGGGTAAATTCAGAATTAGACGAGACGGGGGCCTACGAGTCATGCAAAAATCCTGAGATGTTAACTCTCGTCCTAGTAGTAGACGTGGTTAAGAATCTTCGTTATCAACAAGGGAAACGTGTCAAGAATGACAAGGAAGCAGTCAAGCATAACATACCAGATTTTCCCAATGAGCTCAAGTAGGACAATCAAACAAGTTTTGTTAAACTGATGATGTTTCGGGTCCTATGTTGAAATACCTTGTAGATGATGAATACAGATGATTGATCAGAAGGCTAGACATTTAGTATTGCAATCTGATCAATATTATGCCATGACGGTATTGTTATCACATCTGGCATACTTCCAGCAAAAAGAGGGTACCAGAGAAAAGGTCATTCGGTTGTATATTACAAGTTTGTTTGTTGATACAGTTTTAAATAACGTCCACGATCACGTGTTAGCTGCACATTTTGGATTTCAAAGAACCTATAACAGAATCCGCAAAGTTACTTTTGGAACGGCATGTATGGGACGTGGACAACTGGGTTCGAATCATGCAGTTCTGGTTCGCAAAGAAAACCATAGGCACAACAGGATTAGCCCCATTGCTTTACAATGAAAGTGCCAGCAGCTTTCGAAAGAGTTAGTGTTGACATATTGGGACCCTTACCGACTACAACTTCTGGCAATCGATATGTGCTATGTTTAACAGACCCGACAGATGAGCCAATTTGGTACCGTTGAAGGTGATACGAGTCGTAACCATTGCCAGGCTTTTTTGGGACTATATCATAGGTGGTGGAAACCATGGTAGTCCTCAAAAACCTTGGTTGAGCGACCGACGGTCAGATTTCCTTTCTAAATTGGTTTGGAAAGTGGTCGTATCAGGCCACACAAAAGCTAAACACTAGTTCATATCATCAGCAAGTAATGCCTTATTCAGGAACGTTTTAATGCGGTAATTTTAGATACCATCTCCACTATGTCAATGAGTTCCATAAGACTGGATATACTTAACGGCTCAACAATTTGACTATAGAACAATCCTGCTGAAAAATCAGTCGGATTAGTCCGTTCTTCCGTTGTATGGAAGGAAGCTAGACTTCCGACTAGACGTAACACTTCATGGCTCAATGCAAATATCCAGACAGAACACTTCGTGATCATATTCATAATTTAGTGTAGCAATTCGAAGTGTTTAGGGACATCTCAAAAACGTCTTTACTGAGCAAAAATCAATCCAAAAGTGAAGAGCGTTTTGACGAGCGCACGCAAGATGTGCCATATCGCGGGGGCGACTCCGTTTGGATTTATATACCGCATTGCAGCAGGGATTGTCACGTAAACTCACAAAGTTCTGGGAAGGCCATATCTTTTAGTACAACAACTGGACCAGTCAATTTCAAAGTACGCAATCTCGAAAACACTAAACTGAGTCTTCCACGGTACATGTGAACCGCATGGAAATTTGCGTAAAAGATACGTCCGTCCAAGTAATGATATGGTTCCTATGGATCCAGATCAGGGAGATCCAATCCCAGGCCTTGTTCATGACGATTGTTCTGAAAGCTGGATTTGACCAACTTTTGGCTACCCAAGAATTGAGAAAAATCAAATTCCAATTGTTCCAGGCCTACCGCCAATTCAAGATCAAACTCAAGAGTACGTGATAGAACGTAGTAGTAGAGGCGCTATAGGAAGAAGAAAAACGCTCGATGTATCTTAATCCATAGTGGCGGGATTTTCCAAATTCAAGAAACCACCTGGGAACCAGAGACAAATTTAAACCGCAAGCTGCTCTAGCGTCTATGAAGGCCCATCCAGTTAAAATACTGGTAAAGTATAAAGAGTCAAGGATAAGGAAAGTTAGGTTCTTTGGGGAATTAAAATTCAATCCTGACAAAAAATTGTGAATTATGTTGTATAGGTGTAGAAAGCTATATATGAGAAATGTATAAGTAAAATTATATAAAACTATGATGTACGGTGTTTTTATGACAAATTTGATGAGGTTAAGTTTCATGTTTAAAACAACTCAGAATTGAATGTCCCTATAATATCATATTGTGAGCGAGTCTATCATAGAGGTATGGTTCTATTGCTTATAATTAAATGCCAATCGCGAGAATTTCACTAATTCCGATGACCTAAAAAAGGAAAAAAAATCGCCATTTTGATCCATTAATTATAGCAAATTTTTTCCGCGATCATCGGTGAAAATACCGCCGTTTCAGGTAGAAAGGCATCAACTTGGGCGCCTGAGATAACAAAATTCTGTTCCCCTATTTTGTCAAATTAATAGGCTACTTTTAGGTCTATAAAATAAAAGTTGGCACATGTCAAATTCTGCCACCAATGCGCTGGCCAAGCTTTGTTTTTAGTAGAAAATGACACTCATTAGGTATGCCGATTGCCAAAATTGTGAATTTATAATAATTTGAAGCTGGGACGGAAACTGCTAAAGCTTTAGGTTTGAATTTGCTATATGCTCAAATTGGATGATGGGTGATGACGAGTAAAACAATTTTCCACTAATGCGAAGGTTATGTTTCAATGCCCGTCTCGTTCAAAAAGGTGTCTAAAAAAGTTTCTAGAATTGAGTCTTTATGAATGCTAAAATAACTGTATGGCATGATTGTCATGAAATCTTGAATTTTTTATTAGTGGACAATACTATCATACTATAATAAAGGAATTGGTTTTATAACACTTTGTATATTAATATCCAGATGTATAGCTACATAGGTTCCAAGTAATTAGTATGCCACATGGAAATGTAAACGTATGTTTGGAAGAGGATGATCCACCGCTCAATGTGTTAAGAGATAAATTGTAACAATTGTTATTGTAATTTTTTAATATTTGTAAATTTGTAAACAAATATCCAATTATATGGATAATTAAAATGGGCGTATGTTGTGACAATTTGGTTTTAAGGGCCCTGAACATTTATCACGCTAAGTAGTAATAAGATATAAATTGATATTTTATTTGACGCACCCTCGTTTATTTAGTATATTTATGTAGTTCCAATGTGAGAAACAAATTTTGTACGTAGGGGGATTATTTGCAAATGGGGACAATCACCTTCGTTTATTAGGATGTTTATGTTAATGTATGAACAAATTTTGTTCGTGGACTGTAAACCGGGTGAAATCTCATTATTTTAAAAGTTGGTGATGTGAAGTATATTTTCGTGCAACCAAAAGCACTTTTGAAACAAAGAATTGATTCAGGTTAATTTGTATCAGGAATCCACCAGAAAGGAAGCAAACAAACTATTTTCTCTCAAGCAACAACCCATTTTTTAAAAAAAAAACGTGATGCATTTCAAATTCCGACGAAACGCCAAGGTGTTTGCGAATAACCATTATCAGGTATGGATGATGTGTCATACGAACAAGAACTCTAACTTTCCGCTTAAATGCTTCAAGTTGTTCTAGGCTCGCGGATTCGGTAAGTGTATGAGGTTTAGTTACGTTGACTAATCTACGGAAGATATATCCAGACCCCCTCATCCACTCGATCGAGATGCATTATGAGATCAACGATCATGAACAACTGCAGTTTGTTCTGGCACATCCCGAAACAATCATAACATTCGCGGGAAGAAAGAAAATAGCGAGAGTCAGAAGTGGACGCTAACGCAATTGTCTATGGAAAATTGGAAAAGGATTCGCAGAAAATGTACTTAAAACCAACCGCGGAAAAAATAAAAGAACCCAGAGGTCGAGAAATGAACGACTACGCCAATTACACAGAAAAAAAGACGGAAGAAGAGTAGGATACGAGGAAATTATTCACCATTGGATTCAAATGAAGAGGATATTGACAACTCAGGTCCACGATCTGTTGCGAAAAAAAAACTGTTTGTTAACATTGATTTAATTAGTTAATAATAATTATTATGTACTTTATATTTTATGATATGTTAGTGAGTTCCAATACATATGAACAAAAATCCTTAATTGTCAGGAGCCAAATGGGGTAGGGAGGGCGTATGTTGTGACGATAATTTTAATCTTCAAAAAAGCTCTCGCTATTCTCGGAAATTTATTCAACGTATATATTTTTTTTCATGAACATAAGAGATGCTAAAAATGAATTGACAGTCGATAAACTTCAGGGTCGCCTATTGTGTTCTTGTTAGGCGACTGTCTAGGGTAATAAAACTATCTGCAGGATTTCTCTGTGGTAGGTTTGACTGGCGCTTCTTCTCAGAAGCATCTCTTGGTGTAGAGGCTCCCAAATCATGAGGATTTAGGCGAGTAACTTTCTGCAAGACCATTTGTCATGGAAATTTGTATATTCCTAACTCGCATGTTAGTTTCTGTGTATGCTCTTGCAACAGGAAACACATGGGCATATGCTGTTGAAGGTGAACTCAGTAATAAATATATTGAAATGTACATGGTGTTTTGATATGGTATGTATGATGTGATGTATGGCACATGTTACGGGCCGTGCTAACGCCAAAGAAATGGTTGAACCACTAGTTGTGTATTGAATTATTTAAAAACCCTTACTAGACTCAGATCTGATGTGATATGTTAACCAATAAGTTACCCAAGCTTTTGATCTCTCATCGAGTTCTTCCCGGTACTCCGCAGCAAATGTTTATCCAGCGGAGTCCCCCCGATTAGGTATTGTAACACATGCACAATAGGCGAAAAATTCAATGTTGCACTGAAATATCAGATTTTCATGCAAGTTTTTGCTTAATGATGGCAAACTACAAGTTCTATGTATACAGATTGTTTTTGTTTCCATGTCGCAGAACATTTCCAGAAAGTACCGTTAAATATAATAATAATAATAATAATAATAATAAGAAGAATAATAAGAATTAATAATAATAGCAAAATAAAAAAATGGCCCCCCCCCCCCCCACCCTTAGCCATTGATTTTGGGAAGGCGGGTCCTTCCCATTTTTCCACCGTTAAATAAATGACCGGAGAGGGTGTTAACAATTGTCTTGAAGCTTTGATGTATGTTTTGTATTTAGCGCTCCTAAGGGAAAGTTTCGTGGGGTAGATGGTACAGGGTATGTGGTAACCTTGCCAGAAGTGCTGTATAATAATACCTGGGGTTTGGGCAGTAGACTATTGGTGGCAACCACCCCTAACCTTGGGGGGGGGGAAGGTGCTTGTTATAAGGGAATGCCGTCAAAGTCGAAGGGGGTGGGGGGGTTTGCCACTAAGGAATATTTATGGTATGATATTTTTTAAATTATTATGCACAGCATGGCTCTAAAATTTTAGTTTATGTTTAAACTCGTAATGCATCAGTTAGAGCTGAAACTGTATGAAAATCCGATTCCTCGCTATATTTAGCGCAAAATCATATTTTCGGGCAATATTTCTGTGGAAAATGCCAATAATTGCCTGACTCGTGGGCTTTATGACGTCATGGTGATGGCATACAGTATGTACTACTATTTGGTCTGTCAATGGAAAGAGGACTACCATATCTATCCACTGGTATCAATAAGCATTGGGTGGGTTATAACGAATTCTTGCTAAACCGTGTTACAAAAAAAAGTTGTTAAGACGATGGTTAACCATCTTCGACTATAGCAAACCTTAACCCCGACGAAGGCGGGACCTTCACATTTTTCTGCTAAAATAAACCGGAAGAATGTCCCAACTATTAACTGGAAGCTTTTGAAGATAGGTTTAGCATTTGCAAGTACAGTCCCCATTGGGGGGGGGGGGGGGAGGGGGCGGTTGGTTAAAAACATAACACCCCCCCCCACCCACCCCGCAAAAAGAGGGTAATGGCTCTATTCACTCTCAAAAAGAAGTGGACCGCTTTGTAAAGTGTTTGTGTAAAAAACACGCAAGATGAGTTGATTTTACTATAAAAAGTAAAAGAACAAAAAATGAGCGAATTTACATTGTTTGAGGAGTTTACATAAATAAAGGACAACTCCTTTTGAGGAGTTTAATCGAAATTTAAGGACAACATGGAAACGAGTGGAAATCCACTCTTGGGGAGTGATTTTCACTCATTTTGGAGTGGAAATTTCTCGTTAAAGTGCAAAAACTACCCTCAATTTGGAGTGTTTTACAAGGGTTTCATTCAAGAGTTTCACTCTTTGTGGGAGTGAAATTTTCACTCATTTACTTTAGAGAGTGCAAAGGATGGGGTGCGGGACCTCGAAAATGTGAACCTTTTTGTTAAAATAGACCTAACCCTAGGCCCCTAAAATGGTCTTTTTGGACTTTTGCGCGCCCCTTTACCAAAGTGTTTTCTTGTCAAATTTCTTCTACTTGTTTTTGTTTTTATTTTTGAAAAAGGATCAATCAAAAAGTGGACCTTTGGTCGATCCCTTTTGTGAATTCGATGTTGCAATCATCCACCCCTCATCTTCGCGGGGTGAACCTAGCTACTATAGCAGGGTGCAGGTATACCTGCCAACTACGGCATAAGAAGTCTTCACAATATGGAAAATGGGTTCTTTTATATTTAAATACAGACCAAATCATCGCTATTGTTCTAGAATAGTATGCCCAGCAGACGTTATGAGTCTCTTTTAACCCTTTTCAGTGCTTTCATACTATCTATATCCCTAATGTTCTCTCTGGGAATGGAATACCAAACCTGACGATCACCGCAAAAAAAGGAGGTTGGTAGCGTTATTTTTCTTTTTAGATATAGGACAATTTCCCCCTAAAAACAAGGAAAAGGGTCTGCTCTGTTGATTTTTGAAAAGTGGAAAAAAAAAAATGCAATTAAGGTCGTCGGTACGATATAAGTTATAAGCACAAGAAGAAACCAAAAAATTGGCAAATCACATATGAAGATAAACCTTAAATTAACAAAGGGTAGGTTAGGGTTAGTGGCATGGGAGTACTAGAAATAAAATGATGAAGGGCAGCATTTGTTTTTAAGTTCAAGTGCATCCCAAAAAGGCCTAAAAAGCGTATTTTCTATCAGCACTTATATTGTAAGATTCCTCTAACAGCTCCCGATTTCACTTCTGGGTAAAAAAGAAAGCCAAAGGATTGGTAATGTGCCTTGCCTAAGAGCACAATAGTTGACCGATCGGGATTTGAGCACCACAGCCTTCGGAACATGAGTTGTCCGTTCTAGCCACAGACAAGTTAACGAGGGCGGCAGTGTATTGTAACTTGTTTCTTTGTTTAAAAAATTAGGCACACTGGTAGCAAAATTAGCACACACGTCATGACTGAATAAAGCAAAACAGAAGAAATGGTGTCACACAAGTATACCTCAGCCCACACCAGTGCCAACAATTTGAAACTGAATTATCTGAAATCTGGATTTACCACAAGGAAATCTGTGTAGACTAGTAATAGTTCCTTCAAGGTACCTTGGGGTTGCTTTTACTTAAAGATTAATTATAATAATTAAAAGGACATGACAAACATTGGAATAAAAAAAAGATTTACAAGTATTTGCTTTAAATTATGTGAATCAATTCAATTAAACTATTTCGTCTTTAACATATTGAATTGACTGATATAAAAATACGGAAATACACATAGTTTTGATCCTTTCTAAAAATTGGAAATGTATCAAAATGTAGACATTGTTTTAAAATTTCTGCATCGCTTCAAGATAGGCACCCCTCTTATGTGTACCATGTATGTGAAAGCGGAGTTCAATTGTTTAAAACTGCCAGCAATAAGAATTCCCTGGGATTTTATTAGAAAGGCGCTTACTTAGGGACAGAGAAATCCTGAGAAATAATTAAGTGTACTCTATGCACCAGGAATTCTTACAAGTAGGGGCTTCCAGAGCATTACCCCACTTAAACTGTGAACAGGTACCATCCAACAGTTAAAAATGCACAGAATGTGCAAAAATATCTAAATTTTCATTCGTAATGGTAAGTGTGCACTGTTAATGGCTTTATGCGCTCTTTCAATTTCTTCTGCGCAAAAGGCATCCTGTTACCAAAAGTTATGTGGCATATCAAAAACGTTTTGATGTAAAAAGGACCCTGTAATTTTCTCTAACTTTACTCTCCACACTAAAGGGCAGCGGAGGTCAACCATCAGCAGGAGTTTTGGACTGCACGCTTGGAATTTTCATTGCTGTGGTAGGGGTGTACTGTTGTTTACCACTTAAGTGTGTTTATCCACACATTAGGGATCGCATTAATCGTTCTTGCATGAGTCACAAATTTTACTGATACAATTATGACAAAGTAAATTCCATTAAAAGTTATGTTATCTCACAGTAAACAACAGCCAAAATAAGCTGAAAGATCTCTGTGCATTTATAACAAATCCAATCTTGAACAACCACTTCCCACTAGGTTAAGGATTATACGAGCTGCACCAGCTCTCTGCCTACCCAAACTTGCTAAGAGAAGCAATTTTGAAATGGGTCAATTCTCAAAATTTTTAACCTGGCGGTCGAAGCTCTTTGACTAATGAGAAACCCCAGCCTCGTCGGCCCACCCTACCCCCTATCCTCTCCGTATCTATACCTTTTTAATCATTATCCCTCCAACTGCCGTGCTGCCTCACCCTTCTCCCCCGCGCCCCTTCCCCTCCGTTCTTGAATGTTTTAGTTGGATAGGGAATGAATTACCCATTACAATGGTATGTGGAATTAGGAAATCAGCTGTTGTATGGTCTTGTTAGAGGTAAACAAACTTTGGTAGTAAAAGGGTCAAAAACGATGAAAAAACAGGTGGGTGTTTTTAACACAGGAAAGAGTAAAATCATGTAACAGCGCCCCTTATAACAAATTCTGGCGGTTTTCGCCCTGGGAACCTATTTTTGTCAGTGATGTGTTATTCTATGAGCGGAAGTTTATCAGCTCCATAAAGGTACTTGGAATTAGTGTGTGCTCCAAGTATGAACGGGTTGTGACAGTTAATGCCAAAAAGGCAGCTACCAATAGTTTGTTTCAATGGACGTTCTCTGTTGGGGCAGAAAAAAACCTTGCAAAAGAAATAAAAGGGGTTGGCGTTAGTACCCCAAAGGTTTTGATATGTTGTGATGTTTGTGTGCCATTTGTTTTGTCTGTATGTGCCACGCAATATTTTCTAGATATCTGTGCTTGTACATGTGCGAGCATGCGTGGTGCGTTCGTTTGCACATGCTTGACATGGTGTGTTTGGAGTTAGATACATATCCCGAGCATCCAACAATAAATGGACAAGAATTAAAAACATTAAATATGAAACAACATCTAATATATTAGTTACAATCTGAGACTCTACATAGATGATACATAGGGTACTTTTTATGTCTCATATATAATTGGATATTGGTTTTTATAAAATACTATAATAATGTTGGTTATGGAAAAAAAAACTTCACTATTGTAAAACAATACGTCATTCTACCAACATTATAAATAAAACATTGGCAGAGAAGCAGTATGTATTAATGCGAAAATTATTTAAAACAGTAAATTTTTCTCTAATTGAACTAAATAAATTATAGAAACCAAGTTTTATATTGGCCCGCCCGCCATATTGAATGCTCTCTCGTCTTTAAAATATCTCCGAGGATAACTCAAAATAATAAATGTTTGAACTTAGAAAATATATATTCACCCATAGTTATGGCCCAAAAATGTCTAGCGCCCTGAGATAGAATGAAGTCAGCAGTAGTACCCAAAGAAAATGCTTAAAACAAGTCATTTTGGGCAGCCATTTTGATTGACGTCATTTTTGCATAGTGTTCCCCCACAGGAAATTATTGTGGGCGCACATTTTTATGTTGGTGAGATAGTCAGGACCCAGACTTTCAAAAAATACCAAAATTAGTTGTAGTACGATAGTTGCCAGTTCCGCCTTTCCTAAGGGCACTTTTTGGCCATTCTCTCTTCACCTAAGGATTTCGCATCCGCGACTGATCAGGAGTTGATCATGTAACCGCTATACGCCACCCAGTGCCCGTAACACGATCGATATATTTTAGCCCCCATTTCGCCCTCTACTCCGGGAGTTTCCGTTATAGTCTGATCCATTTGACCCACTTTTTTCTGACACACTTATGAATTCGGAAACCCTTACGGAATAAAGCACAGGTGTTATCAGTTAAGGGGTCGAATTCATAAGTGCTGTCAGAAAAAAAAAAAAAAGTATGTCAGAGGGGTCAGGTTTGTCGGGAAACTCCACCTTACTCCTAACTTTGCCCACCAGATGACTTTTTTTGACAAACAGCTTCCCCATCACTCGAGAAAATGCCCGTGAACTTTTGTTTTATAATATGCCCTCATTGGGAACGATGCTTCTGGTACGGCTGCAGACGTTCACATTCTTCCTGTGTCATGTATTGGCGGGTGAATTTCACACGCAGTTCGTTTCCATTTTTGTAACTTTTTATTCGCTATTGCGTGCGCAAGAAATTTTTTTCCTGAGCCGCCAGGATGATATACAAATGGATACACAGTGAAATAGTGTGATTTTTGCAGTCAGAACTGATCAAAATGGATCGCTTCTTTGCGGTAACACGAACAACGTAAACGCGGTTTGTAAACGAAAGGGGGAAAAGGCAAAAGATGACCCCCAGTCATGGCGGATGGTGAGGGCGCGCCACGGCGTAGGGGCGACCCATAGTCGCGTCGGATCGTTGTATATATTGATTGAGGAGAAGATGGTTTCATTCCAGGGTATGTCTACTGCAATGACGAACTTTTAAAATGTTTCTAATCATGCAACCGAGGCCTTAGTGCCAAGTAGACGTTGCCATGTTTTATCCCGTAAGATTGCGTGACTGCAATAGTTTGAATTCATATGACCTCGGCATGAATTCCAAGAAAATTTCACAAGAGTAATTAATTGTTTACTTGGTTAAACATAATCCTGTTTTAACTTGCTAAGGGGTAAGTCGATATGTTGCACTTTATATATACCCATTGTGATTCATTTTGAATGAGGCTTAGTCTATACCGTTAGTACAGCCGATTTGTGTAAGAATTGTGCATTTCATGATAAATCTCTGAAATTTGGCACGGAGTTAGAGAACGTCCAAACAGATTTTTGGCTACAGGGGCATTGCGGATTTCTCATTTTTTCGGTGAGGGGCAATGAAAGGTTATAATAAGGGGTAAAGCTTAAATTTGAAAAAGTAGGCCTATATCAAATTGTTTTGTCTGGTTATTACTAAGATTCTACATGGTGCGTATATTTTGTTTTATATGTATACGACCTTTCGTTTTGGAGTTATGGGGTGAAAAATAAAAGTTTCTCCCACTTTGGTAAGAAATGTCTCAAATTATAATTATGAGCAGAAGCACTAAAATAAAGGCTTTTTTCTATACCACATGTTCTATTTCCGAGGTGTAGTGGATGACAAGAACTGAGTTTAAAAAAAGACAGAGCGGTTTTTGAGATATTCTGTATTCAAATTCATGTCGAAATTGTTAAAATGTTTAAATGTACATTTTGTAATAGCACCTTCGTTTTTTATGATTCACAAGATATTCTCAACAAAATGGCATTCCTAAAATTCAGTGCGTTTTAGTCTTATGGGTGAATGTTCGAATCTCGCTGCATGCCATAGGCCAATGCGCGTAATTTCTGTCCATTTACGAAATACATAAGCGCGAATTTCTTCTAAAGTTGGGGGTAAAGTTGATCGATTCTGCACAAGATCGGGCACACAGCGGCCTACTCTACTTATGCCAATGTTGTAGATGATATAAAAATCTCAATTTCTTTGAGATTTATATGCAGCGTTATTTTTTTACCCCTGACTAACCAGAAAGTTTACTTTTTGGCTATTTTTAGCATTTTCGCTCCATAACTCCATCAAAACAATAGTACATGAACAAACTATATTATATTTGGAATCCTTATAACCAGGCGAACAGTTGCTTTTCAACAAGACAGTACCAAATAAGTCTCCCCCGTTTGTAAACCTTCCATTTTCCCTCAGCATGAAACATCTAAGGTTTCTTTGCAGAAGTGGGGCTACCTGGAAGCAGATCAGGACACTACCTGGTTCTGGAACAGCGCAACAGACAATGGAACATCTCTTGATCTGCCCAATGTTGGAGCAACAATGACAATGCACACACAAGAACTTTTTATACGGAATTCAGTGAAGCAGCCAGACATTGTGCACACCTCTGACTGGATCATATTTGAGAACCACGGTATTTGGACACGATATTGAAGAACCATGAAACATGAAAAACTTCAATGCGCCTTTTCTTTCTTTGGACGTGCTCTATAACTCTATGCCGAATTTCAGAGATTTATCATCAAATGCACAGTTGCCCCACAATTTTTCACGAATCTGCTCTGCTACACCTCGTCATCGTCTGTGGGAGTTTTTCCCAAGCTTAAGTTTGATTTAGATAGAGAACGTGCCTTAAAAACTTATTGACCAATTGCAAAACAGAAACCAAAAAAGTATAAATCCCCATCATTAGCTATACACAATGGCTTTTTTCTTGGAAACAATATCAAGTAGTTACATGTTTACAACCGTCCCATCTCGAGACAGCATCGTCTGTTCAAAAGAAAGAAAAAGGAGGAATGATAAAAATGTAATGCAGTTTAAAGTTTAGTTTGCTTTTTTAATGAAAAGACGACAATGTATGTTTGCATTTTGTTAATCGGTGCAAGATAAAAAAAAAAAAAAAAAAAAGTTGGAGCAACAATGACAATGCACACACAAGAACTTTTTATACGGAATTCAGTGAAGCAGCCAGACATTGTGCACACCTCTGACTGGATCATATTTGAGAACCACGGTATTTGGACACGATATTGAAGAACCATGAAACATGAAAAACTTCAATGCGGCTTTTCTTTCTTTGGACGTGGCTCTTAACTTATGCCGAAATCAGAGATTTATCATCAAATGAACAGTTGCCCCACAATTTTTCACGGAATTCTGCTCTGACTGCCACATCGTAATAGTCTCTGCTGGGGAGTTTTTCCCAAGCTTAAGTTTGATTTAGATAGAGAACGTGCCTTAAAAACTTATTGACCAATTGCCATAAACAGAAACAAAAAAAGTATTAAATCCCCATCATTAGCTATACAACTACACAATGGCTTTTTTTCTTCGAAACAATCAGTAGTTGACATTGTTTCCACAGTCCCATCTCGAGGACAGCATCGTCTGTTCAAAAGAAAGAAAAAGGAAGGAAAAGGAATGATAAAAATGTAATGTCAGTTTAAAGTTTAGTTTGCTTTTTAATGAAAGAATACAATGTATGTTTGCATTTTGTTAATCGGTGCAAGATAACACGCAGAAATATATAATCATCTTTCTCTAGTTTGTAATATATACGATGTTTGTTGTTGAAAAAATACAAGCCGGACTTGTGTATATATCGGAATAAATAAATATTTCATAAGTACATGCGTCAATTTACAAGCAAATATTTGCCAAAATGTAACCTTAGATTAACATGGTAAAAAATAAATACCAACTGACATGCAGGTTTAATATATATTAAGTTGGCATTTTCGATTTCGTTTTGTTAATTTTCTTTTCTTCCTTGCTCTCTTTCTCTGATTGTAAACTCATCTCCGTCTACTTTCTCTTAAAATATCTGCATAAACAACACCTACCAACAGCATGAATACTTCTAAGATTTTTATCACCCTAGATTGAAACCTAACACTTTTAATTGCTGTGGTGTTGTCTGATGTTGAATTTGTTCGTTATGGTGTCACCCTTTACACCAATTGGTGTTTTCTAACGAATCAATGTTATCAAACATGAAAAATACATTGTAAAATACATATACCATGCATGGCTTATGCTATACATATAGAGTTGCCGAAGTTCTGTTAAAATCACCTACAAATAAGTAATAACGCTGTTAACTCATTGAAATGATTACATGAAGATATCAACTTTATGTAACATCAGTACAAAAATCAGGGCTTTAATAAAAATGTTCACTTCCTATCGCGTCCCACGTGTCAAATTATTTGAAAAGCCGCATTAGGTAGGAAATCATTTCCACTGTCTAACATAATCTGAAATTATGAACGATAATATCAATGGAAAGAAAACAACCGCAGCTAATTCACTGGTAACAAAATCATAAGCATCGGGTACTTTATAACCGAGGGGGTATCCAACTCCTTGATAAGACGTGTTACAAAAAGTCTTAATGTTAGAGGAGAGTTAACAACCCCACATTGCCCCACCTATTCTGCCTTTCTGCTTGTCTTTTTTTCTTTCTTTAATTCTTTCTAGCTCTTTCTGTCCGTCTGTCTGCCTTTCTGTCTGCCTCTATTTCTGTTTATCGACCTTTAACATGTTTAAGTTAGGCGTTCGACTCATTGTTCTCTTGCTGTTTCTTTCTTTCTTACTGTTTTTTCTTTCTTGGTGTTTCTTTCTATCTTTCTTTCTTGACATTCTATCTATATCTTTATAAGTTAGGCGTTCGCCTTATTTTTTCCTTACTGTTTCTTTCCTTCTTGCTTTCTTTCTTTCTGCTATGCATTTCCTTATTTTCTTGGAATAGGTTCGAAGTCGATCTGTTCGAGTTCCACCTCACAATGCTCCTCCCACAAACGTGACTGGCTCTGCTCCAACTCTTACACAACACAGGTACATCCCCGTCTGGTGGGAGGTATTCCTTGAACACAGGGAGGTAATTCCCCACTGGTGGTTATAAAAGGGCAAACTCTGATGTATCGATTTGACTTTGCGGGTGCTCATGAACGATCGACGCTTTAACCTTTCAAAAAATAAATCAAGTTTAATTTTTATAATCCCATTTCCAATCGATTCTCGTTCGTTTGAGTAGATAGTCGGAATGGATCTGGAGTTGTTTCGTGAGGATCAAGGAGGCGATCCTCAGAAAATACGAGATAACCAGGCCAAGGGGTTTGCTGACGTGACTTTGGTTGACAAAGTGGTTGAAGCTGATACACAATGGCGAAAATGTAAGTGCATGTAGTATACATTAAATAATAAATTATTAAATTATTTTTACTAGGTTGTAACGTCGTCATATCAGCATATTGACTTTTTTTTATCCAAAATAACCAGAGAATAATGTATTTATTATTTTGTAGAAATGTTGAAATTAATTTAATGTATATTGCGATATGGCTAATTGTAAGACAATTAAGCAATAAAATTAGATTATCACAAAGAAACCTAAGAATAACATTATTTCCAAATTTGAAAAAAGGAACACAAATCAACACGGCCTCGTTTTCACAAAATATATTATGTGGAATGAAAAAGTTATTACTAAGTGTGCTAAAACGTCCAATCTGCCCATATTGAACACGAATGATGTCATATTTTAATGACATTGGATATAACTTTCCCATTTCCCATCGGGTCACTCACACTAAAAAAATAATCAGTGTGTTTTGTAATTGTGATTTTTATAATACTCAAACTACAATGGCTCAAAATTGTCAAAATAGGTTCAACTTAATTTATATGAGTAATGTTAACAACATAAAGGTACGAATATTTAGGATGCAATGGGAGATCATATATCTGGGCCCTATTTCAAAAAGTTAAGATTAATCTTAAGTCAATTTAAGAGGAGTGATTCTTCTTAAATCTGTAATGCTTCTTAAGAAGAATTTGTAAGGGAAAATTAATCAAATAGGACCAGGTATAAAAACAAATTACGTTTGACCTTCATAAATATCTACATATATGAAATGTCTTCTTTAATTGGCATAAAACATGTTAACAACCTAAGAAGAAGAACTCTTCTTAAATCCATTTAAGATTATTCTTAACTTTGATGAAACAGGGCCCAGGTGTACCTAAAAATTGAAAGCCTGATTTTTGTAATGATTTAAAGCTTTTTTCTTCAAAAATTTCCCTAGATCTGAAGGAGAATTATTTCTTTGGTACAAATATTGTGCAATTTCTAATTTTGTATTGAAGCAACTACAAAATTCAGTCTATGTTTTCTATTGAAATATAAGCAAATCAAAATCACATTTTGTTTTGGTTTCACTTGTAAGACATTTCTGTAACTAAATACAATATAAATATCTATTGAGTGTCTAATCTATGTTATGCAATATGACTCGAATCTCTCGTTGCATCTTTATAAGTGCCGTAAATAAAAAAAAAAAAAAAAAAAAAAAGTTATGGAAAACTTAAAAGATGTCTTTATCCTCATATCAATGTCCCTATCTGTTTTGGGGTATATTATTTTTATGTGTAAAATATATCTCTGTTCTTCCAATGGCCTAGACTATCATTTGAGAGCAAATTGAAGAAATTTCATATTTTGTGAAAATGTGCCAGTGCCGCTTTAAGAAGAGTGATTCTTAAATCTGTAATGCTTCTTAAGAAGAATTTGTAAGGGAAAATTAATCAAATAGGACCAGGTATAAAAACAGATTACGTTTGACCTTCATAAACATCTACATATATGAAATGTCTTCTTTAATTGGCATAAAACATGTTAACAACCTAAGAAGAAGAACTTAAATCCATTTAAGATTATTCTTAACTTTGATGAAACAGGGCCCAGGTGTACCTAAAAATTGAAAGCCTGATTTTTGTAATGATGTAAAGCTTTTTTCTTCAAAAATTTCCCTAGATCTGAAGGAGAATTATTTCTTTGGTACAAATATTGTGCAATTTCTAATTTTGTATTGAAGCAACTACAAAATTCAGTCTATGTTTTCTATTGAAATATAAGCAAATCAAAATCACATTTTGTTTTGGTTTCACTTGTAAGACATTTCTGTAACTAAATACAATATAAATATCTATTGAGTGTCTAATCTATGTTATGCAATATGACTCGAATCTCTCGTTGCATCTTTATAAGTGCCGTAAATCTGACAAAAAAATAGTAAAAAAATACTAATTTTACAACTTGTTGCTGTAACCTAATTGATTGTTTGCTTAATAATTAGTAGTAATTTCCAAGTTATGACAACAAGACAATTCATAAAACCAACAAAGACACAAGCAATTTAAGTAGATTTTACACAATTCAAACTTCATAACTACTCATTTTTCATCAAGTTTATTTTACTTTAAAATGACTATTTGTGAATTCTTAATTCAGTTACTTTGTTTTCAGCTCGACGTATCTAAATAATAAAGACTCAAATGATGAAGTCATATTTTAACATAAGTGCAATTGGCTTTCAAGTAACAGGAATTGGACAAAAAATTAGCATTTCTACGTTAAAAATTTTGAGCTATAGCGATCAATTTGACCAACGTGATAATTAGTATGAATAAGTATACAACCATAGTGAATAACTTCACATTTTGAATAAATCGGGCAAACTACTAATGCGAATATAGATTAAGTTCACTCAACTTAGTCAAAAATGTGTACAACTATAACTCATATCTTGTGATTACTTAGTCAAAATGAATGCAATTTACTTATATTAATTTCAATTATTTTTAACATGTTTAAGTATAGAGAACTAGAGAAAATAAGTTTCTTTCTATAATATATTTTGAGTTTGAGCAATCAATATAATTATGTTGGACCAACATGTTGGTAACTTTTCCAATACTTAATTTTATAACTCCGTAGACCTACAATCTTAAAGATTAGATTAACATTTTGAGTAGTTGAAATATACTTTCAATAATATAATCGCAAATAGGTTGACTTTGCCCAACGAAATAGCGTCTTAACAACTGAAGACTTTCTGTGGCAACCACACACTAAAACACCGGAGTAATTTTCGAGTCATTTTCCAGGGTACTTCTCCGAAATAGTGGTCAAAGTTGACTTTATTTTTATTACAGTAAATGCAACCAAATATTTCAATTTGCAGTGACATAAAAAACGTAAGAATACATTCTAAAATGAATTAGATTTAACACAATTTTATAAATTGCATTGGTTAAAAATTAAAATTTGTCTCATTCTTTGAAATTAATTAATTTCCTGGAGCATAACTTTGCCACGTTTATGTTAATCTTTAAAATTAAGGCAATCCTCTTGGCTTAAAATTAATTCAGTGAATTCGACAAAAATTAATTACTTCTAAAAAATTCTTAAATTCTTATGACTTAAAGATCTATTCTATTATTTTCAACTAATAAAATTATTTATAAGAACAAATTATATATTTCTAAAAATACGCAAAGAAAGTAGAAAAGTTTAGGCCTACTGAAACTATGAGTAGGCCTATTTCGTCTGTGATTTCGGCCTTGCCTTTATTCTGTAAGTTAAAAAAACCCACCAATATTTGTTTGAATGTACCTTTAACTTCTCCTCCCTCAGTGTTAATTTTTTTTTTTTGGCAATGATAGAGGGGCGCCTAGTCCCTAGCCTCCCCTTCCCTGTGCACACTATCATGATTTTGATAAATGTTGGGGAAATTTTAAAAAATCATCAAAATCAGATTTTTGCATGTCTGGACTAGTATTGGTATTCTACTAACATAACCCTGCAAGTGATTACGACCAAACGCAGCCTATAAAGACAAATCGGTTATTTTAGTCATAATTGTCCGAACGGACACTTTTCTGGCAACACTTATTGATGGAGATGCGTATCTCTTTGAACACTGGCCGTTTTCCTTTTTCCTTTTTTCGGTAAAGCATAATAGCACATTTTTTTGAAGGGCGCCCCCATTTTTAAAAATTTGGAGATTTTTACACAAGTTTGCATTGGTACTGGCTAGTAACACTATAACCTGTGAATGGTTAAGCTCGAAAATGGTCTATGTGTCACAACGGAGGAATTTTGGTACTAGAAAATAATTATTATCGGGGAATCCCCATAATCTTCACGGCCTGCTGGAAAACGAGGCCTTCCAATGTGAAATATCCCGGGAAATGCGCCATGTACGTGTCTAACGCTCATCCATTAGTTGTTTTTAATAGTTCGGGGGCAAGACAGGTTAGAGGTTATTTTCTCGATGTTGCACTATTCAACACAAATAGCGTACATAAACGTAGCATTTCCAGCGTCTGCCGTTAAGTCCAATCGGGGATCCCAATTCTATTAACAACATCGCTTTTTTGTGATAAATACGCCTTTTTTTAGCATTCTCGTTTCGCATGTATAGTTTCCTAGACAATTTAGGGGGCCTTACCAACGTATCTGTTCAAAAATATCAATTTGAAATTGGGGTCGCTCTTCAAAAAATGTGCCAATATTGCTTTAAAAATTAATTCTTCATTTGGAAAAAATTACTATGAGAATCTACAGACTTATCCTTAACTTTTTAAACTATTCCTGCAAATTTCAAATATTTTTCACTCTTGCTGTCGATAAATCACTAATAGTGTCTTAACTACTAACCCGACAGCCTGGAGCTTGAGCTTCTCCGGCCATTCCTTTTAAACGAATGCTTGGTTAAACAACCTTTATGAATGAATAGACTATTTGCACATCCCCTAATGCATCTCATTCGGTGCCCATTTCCATCCGGGAACTTTGTACCAGACTCAAGTCGCTAAACCATAACGGTTAGGAGCTTAACGCAAATATCAGAAAACTTCCCTATCTGTGACGTTGCGCTATATTTGTGTAATCGTCCGGCATGTGACAAGTAGGGCACAGTACGATCGAAAATACACGTTTTTTTCGTTAATTTCAACACCATTTCCCTCGATTGTTTTTTGTTCCTTTGATATTCTAATACTACCATTTTTGGTAAGATAACTTGCACAGTTAAAAGGTACTTTGTAGTATTTAATTTTAGGCACTTTCGGCGACGCGACGAACAACAACTTTTTTGTAAACTGACCTCTGGTAACAAGTTCCCGGATGGAAATGGGCAGACCGAATAATGCATTTCGGGGACGCGCACATCTCATATTGCAATTCACCAGCTGACGCAATCACAACGAAACAAAGCTTGGGCGATATCGATAATTCATTGCCTGGTTCTAAACATAAAGGCATAACTAACCAAACCCGAGAGAATCAAAGGGGTCGGTCGTACTGAATATAGAAGCGTGTCATTTGAATTATTGATGCGATCGTTTTTTGGTTGAAAATTGTCCAAATAAGAAGGTGTAATCCTATTTTCAGCATTAAAAATCGAGGCCTCGTCCCGATTGCGGCTATTTTTCCAAGTTTATTTTCAGGATAGTAGAATGAATTAGCTTATTAGTGGCTTGTTATACAACGCTTACACTCACTGATCTGTAGAATCAGTCAGGCTTGAGATCATGGTTACAAACTGCATCGCGGGACCATCACATATACACAGTGTATTTGAAGGAAATTTATTTTTGCCAACAATTTATAGCAATGTTGTGCCTCCGCCGTGTCGGCTGAAAAAATGTTATGAAGTTTTAACCATCCAGTGCTTCCGCGTTTTCGTTTTCATCTTTATTCACCACTTTCACACCGTTCCCCCCCTACTGGGGTATATCTTTTTAGCTCCACTAGCCAGCCCTGTATCAAAATCTGGTCCCGTCAGTGGCGTAGCCAGCTTTTTTTCAGGGGGGGCAAAGGGGGGGGGGGGCACATTATTTTCAGGGGGGCAAAGCATATATTAAAAATTTGTGTAGTATAGCAATACCTGGCCTATGTAAATCACTATTTTTTTCAGGGGGCAGGGGGGGACAAGATTCCCCACGGTGGGTGCATACTTCCCCCCCTGCCCCCCTCTGGCTACGCACTTGGTCCCTTTATAAAGGCGCGGGTCACTTTCTGAACCCCTATGGAGCGAGTTGGTTACACACCCTCCCCCCCGATGAGGACCTCGGCCTCCCCTTGAATTTAATCCCCGTAAAACCCCAAAAGTTGTTCAGAATTAAATTGAACCCCAAAATTGAACCCCAAAATTGTAACAAATAATCGAACCCTGTTTCTAGTGACCAAATTGTACCGTATAAGGACCCATAATTATAAGCTTTTGTACAGGCCTTTATATACGGACAAGAAATTCAATTTAATGTTTTCCCGGAACATTTTTTGCAAATCATACTGAGGCAACTATTTTCATTTTTCATTTTTCATTATGTCATTAGGCGTAATTTTAAGTAACCGCATTCACACACCAACCTTCAGTGTGCCTATAGCTATACAGGACAAAAACATAATTGTGTCAAACCACCACCCTACATTAAAAATGATTTTGCAACTGGTTCTTTGGTTTAAAGATCGACTAAAATCCCATTTACAAGATTTGATCACAGAAGAACTCTTGCTATTTATCTTTAAAAAAATACCAAATATGAACTTTTTCAGATATTTTCATTCAGCATCTCAAATGCGGGCCAGAAAATCATACTAACGTCGGGCGGTTAGGGGAAACATACAATCTACTTTCATTACCCCTACTCTCTTAGCCTTACATAGTTGATCGGAAATTTCGACCCAATTCTATATTAAAGTAGATCCAACCCATCGTGTCAACCGGAGGAACAGTTTTTGGACAGCGATCGATTGTTGGGAGAGGATGCAGAATATTTGGCCGAATTCACCTGTTTCATGCACGAACTAAGAATCTGTCTTCATGATTAATAGAGAAAAAGTGCAAAGACTTTTGCGTTACTTCCTATCAAAAGCACGGGCGCTCAAGTCAGTAACATTCAACTCACCGGTTACATGAATACAATGAAAGCAAATACGATTAGTTTCAGAATGTATTGAGAGTTAATGTAGCTAGTATTGAGGTTACATTGAACTGAATGATTTCATTAAGTCAGAAGGTGATTTTCTCTGATAACGGACGACATGTTTCGATAGATTTCGCGTGGAATTGTACTTTTCATCCACTGCACACAGTTCCCTCATTCAAAACCCAATACCTTCGCGAAAAAGTAATAGAGGTGACACGATGGGTTGAATCTACTATAGTTGGCTATGAAATTTCGCACCATTTCATAGCAATCATAGAAAAAAAAAACGGTCATTCATAGTATTTTTTTCGAAAATTAAAAAACCGACCAGCTAGCAGCTTCAAGATTACCGAATCAGAAAAAAAATCTACCCATACATTTTCATAGTAAAATATGACCAAAGGCCCATATAGTAGCAAAGATCTAGAATTTGACCCATTCATTTGTTGTAGCATACCGGGGAGGGGTTCTCAGGGTTGTGGGGTACCCATGCTCGTTCCAGGAGTGGATTGAAGGTGACCCATAACGGGACCCAATTTTCAGTGAAAATATACCCCTAACGGGACCAGCTTTTGCACGTTTTCAGTGATACCACTAACGGGACCAATGTGCAGTGAAAATTATACCCCTTGAGGGACCTGTTCTAAATACGTGAATAAAAGATAACCTTTAAAATATCTAATATAAAGAAAAAATGACATTTGTGCCTATTGCAAGAAAAAATTACACATTTTGGGGTTATTTTGGAATATGTTTAGGTTCATTTTTCCTATTTGTATCCATTGAACCAGTCACAATCACAAACTGATTTGATAACCCCTTTAGGCGGGACTAGAACTGGTATTGTGATTTGATACCCCTAGCGGTAGTCCGCATTTGCGGCTAGCCCTCTTTTTTGGAAGGAGCATGGGTACCGACCAAAATCACAGAACCCCCCCCCCCCCGGGTTGTAGCATGTTGCGAAAAAACGACCCATCCTTAAAGTAATTGGTGAAAATGCGACCCATATCAGCGTCACACACTCTCTAATGTAAAAGAGTGAAAAACGAGTGATCTTAATTCACTCGAAAAACAATGTAAACCACTCAATGCATGTGTTGGTCCAAGCCACTCCAAAAAGAGAGGAATCACGGAACTTTCAAAGCCAAAAAGAGTGAGAGATGAAACACCATTGCACTCTAACATGTGTTGTCCTCCATTTTAAATATTTAAAGAGTGGACATTCACTCGTTTGAAGTGAACGTCACTCCTTTTTGAGTGAACATTTAGTAGAACGAAGTTAAAATATAGTGAAATGTGCACTCAAAAATGACGTGATTGTCCACTCTTAAAGAGTTAATCTAGTGTTGAAACACATTTTAGAGTGGTCTTCTCTCTCAACTTTTGGAATGGAAAGTTCAGTGATTTCCCTTTTTGGAGTGGATTATTAATTAACCAACACATGCAACCATTTTTTGTTTGGGTTTACCTCTTTCGCGTGAATTAAGATTACTCATTTTTTTTTTAGAGAACTTTTAATTTAAAAAAAAAAAACACCCCACCCCCCTCCCACAGGACTGAACCCAATTATTGATTATCATCGAGTTCAAGTGTGAAACTATCGGATCCAAAAACATGTAATCTTAAATCGGAGATTACACCAAAAATTTATTGGGCTCACTATGAGTTTTAAAATATTTTTGCAACTCATCGCTACTCATATAGCTCGACCAATAAAGGGATATCGATCCAATTTTGAAAACACCGCACCGATAGCGGCTGATTAAGCCATTCGAAAATGTTATACATGTATTTGCCTCAGCCCCAATGGGCTGGTTTGTGTGCGGCCTAGTAGGTAGGGATGATCTATAAAATCGTAAATATATGTCAAGATCAGGACAATCTCTATTGGCGGATTCCTCAGAAACTTTGATCATTCATACATTTTTCCTAAACTGTATTCACATATCGTAAAACAAAAAGTGGCTCACAGGTTGGCGGTATCTTCCTTTTCAAATTTTGCCAAAGTTAATTTTAGTCAGTCAGCCGCTAGCAATGTAATGAGATCCCTAATTGATTTAATTGTGACTGCGACGACGTGATGAACTTTGACCCGATTATGTAAACAAGTTACCTGATACGCACATGGGTGCGAATGCAAGATCTTGAGAAATAGAGCTCTTGTTTCATCAGTGCATTTTACCTTTAGTAGTACCAAAATAGGTTTTAGATCTGGAATTATTTCGTTCCGCATAAAGGTGGGGATCCTGAAAAAATAAAGGAGAACCAAGCAAAACGTTTCACAAAGAGAACGTTGGTGTAGATAAAGTTGTGGAAGCTGACACAAAATGGCGAAAGTGTAAGTGACTGTTCACGTACTGTAGGGTCTTGACTCTTGGCTTGGTTGTGTGAGAAATAAACATGGCCCGGCTTTAGCAGTTTCGTCTATGCTTGGCTGCTCTCAGTTTCAAAGTACACACGTTGGTATATGTTCTCAAAATAAACCAAATCAGCAAATATTGGATATAGGGCATTGATGCAGCATGCACATAAAAATGCAGGGTTATGTAGTCCTAGTAACTAGGACATTCGAATCTTTATAATAGCCACGGGCATTATCGATACAGATGATTTCGTCCTAGATTATTGTATTGAAGTGACATCGCAGGGTTGGGCCAATTTCCCGGGAAATCTAGATTTCCCAAATAGGTGGGAAATAGGGAAATCCGGGGAAATAATGGAATACCGGGAAAACTGGGAAATACCGGGAAAAACTGGGAACTACCTGGTCGATCCCCGGGAAATACGTTCTGAGTAAGTGGGGAACTCAAAAACTACATTTTACAGTTATAAATGTTGTGGTAAAAATCTGAGTATGTTTTAATGGTTTTACTTCAAATTTCAAACTCCACTCCAATAATGGATCAGAAACTAAACCAACAACAAGCTAGTATTATGTAGATAATCAGATGAGTAAACTGGGTGTGGGGTTCTTCTAAACAGTATTGCAATCGAACTTCATTCTGAGGAGATCAATTGCTCCAGAGCCTCCTACAGCTTTCCTCAAACAGTCTTTCAGGAGTTCAATAAATTGAGTTCCTTTTAGGCCAAGTGTTATAAAAAAAACAGACGAGTTTCGTCCCCGCCCGCCTCCTTTATGTTTATTATACTATTCAGTGAAAAAGCAAAATAAATTTTAAAACATCAAAAAATTTACGTTTATTTTTGCGTAAGAATTTGTCACACTCTTTTTTTCTCCTTTGCAATGCAACAGCTGTTCGCCGTCTTTACATTTATCACAGAGTAAAAGCTCGCCGTCTGACTCTTTTTAATATCACGATCGTCATACAAATTGTACGCGGTAAGAATCATATGGCATGACTGTGTCTGATTAATAAAAAACCTGAGCCCGGGGCTTTTTAGTATTTTTTTTCCAGTCGCTAAAAAAGGGGTTCGCTTCAGCTTAGTATTCATAAACACGGTAGAAGCGTGTTATGCAAATACAATAATACCGACTGGGGAATCGCGCCTAGTTTTCTATGCAATTTGGTTCTCAGCACTTCCTTTTCCCGGCAAGGCAGCTGAAGTAGTTTCAAGCCACCCAACATAAGACTACCTGGGGCACTTAGCAACGATGAGAACAGCTGGTTTTTCTGTGACATATTGTGCTGCTTTAAATCTCGCTTTCAATTGACTATTTTTACGTGGGAAAACACACGAATATGGCTACATTTGTGTGTGTTAGATACGTCCGGCGCTGAGGGTTTTCAGCCATGGTACGCCAGCACGTGGCAGATCGTTCTACAAAGTTGTGGTGATGTGTTTTCCAATTCGCCACCGGTGATTTGAACTAAAAAGGCAAGTGACCTAAAAAATGATACAAATCATTTGTTTTTGCATAACCTCGCATCAGTCTACTCCCAATACACAATAATCGGTGATTAAATATACCTTGGCCAGCCATATTTAACATGGCGCCGATCTTGGAACAAAACTAGCAAAAAATTGAAAATAAGTAAATAGTAATGGCCCTTGCCTCCTCCTTTTTTGAAAAAGGTCCGGACGGAAACTCGTACTTTTTTTACTTGGCCTTACTTGAACGGCCTTTTTTTTATATGACATGCACAAATTGCGCCCCTTGTGTGGTTCCACCATTAGCCCTCCTTCTTATTTTAATAATGAAGGCCTGGACAATCAATAATAGGTGTTTGGTTCTTATGAAAAGGACCGCTACACTTGGATAAGTGATTATTGGATTCATTATATTAGAAATGAATGATAGAAATTTAGAATAAAGCTGTTTTTGGCAAAATGGCATCAGCCAGTTCTAACTTGTGCAGCTTAACATACATGTAATGTACTATGGTTTGGCATACGGTGCCTACACTGTCTGCTGGCAAGTTTCATTTCTTATTAGCCTAGGGCAATATTTTCTATCTGCAGCTATTTAGACACTTATATTTGTAGCAATTTGATTGTATTAAATAAATGTTGAGATAATGATGGTTTAAAATTGAAATGTGCAAGAATCTACAGATCAAGACTTGAGTCCAATGGCTAAATATTTTTAGATAAAATGAAAACACCATCAACCCCCTTCCCCTGGTTCATTTTATTGGCATAAATGTAAGATGATGTTCTGTTATAGTTAAAGGTGCAACAAGACTTTGAGGCACTCAAATATTGGGTCATTATAGTAATTTCAATAGGTTAGACACAATAGAATGTCTATACCTTATATTATGCAACCGAAATGTCTTAAAAAGAGAGAAAACAAAGGTGATTTTGATTGCTTATATTTCGGAAATGTAAATACATAGGCCTGAATTTTCGTATTTTGCTCCTATACACAATTATAAATTTCACTTTTTTTTTAACCAAAGAAACCTTTTCCTCAGCTTACTCCTTTCAGATGGGGATATTTTGTGAAAGCTTTACCTCATGCAAAAATCAGAATTTTTTCACATTTTTCGGGACAACTGTCTATTTGAAATCTCTCGTGGCACATTTAACGACACTATCAGTGATATGCTAAATCAGCAAATCGAAAAAAATCATCACAAAAATCAGATTTTTTTGCATGCTTGTAAACAAGTACAGGTAATCCTAACATACCCTGCAAATGATACGAACCAAAGCAAACCTAATAAGGGACATAATCAGAGATTTTTGTCATTTTGTCCGAACGGACACTACTACAACACAAATTGAATGGAGAATCGTATCTTGGAACACTGAGGTTTTCTTCCTTTCCTCTTTCTTCTACAGTCTGGAAAGGGTTAACTTTGAGAATCTACAGACCTTAGCCTTTCACCAGTTTGAAGCTAATTCCTGCAATTTCAAATATTTTCAAATCACTGATAGAGTGTCTTTAATTTTCAGATGACATTTTAAAGAAAATTAATTTTGAAAATATCACTTTTTGAGGGGTAGGGTTTTCCCGGTATTTCCCCCCAGTATTTCCCGTTTTGGCCAAAATATGCCTGTGGTATTTGGCTGTAATTACCGGTATTTACCGCCCCGTATTTCCCAGGGTGGGAATACCAGCCAACCCTGGGACATAACGTTATTGAATGACTCAAACCGAACTTTGCAGGTTACAGATACCAAAATCCGCCAATATGCATCACATCATTTTACACCCATCAATGTGTGTCTTCAGCTTTGCTCAGAACAAACCCTCAGACAACACAGACAGACATAGGATTCACAGCAGCATGTGTTTGTTGACATCATTTACTGTTACCTTCATTTGACGGAGTTAGACTACTTGACTCAAGACTGTAATTACTGGACAATGATAAGTGCAATTGTGTGTGCACGCTTGCCACTGCCAAACCATAAACAACATGAGATCCCATTCATAGTTACCCAATAAGGCAGATTGATTGTGGTGAGAAACTCTCCTTGACATCTCTTTGTTATCATGTCAACAATAACACCGAAACTTTCTGAAATTGTTGGAAAATGTCCAATTTCCTCTTTGCTTTTTTCTTGATATTGAGCATTGAAAAAATTTGTTCTAAGGAAGCATTGGATTGTGGTATCATGTTCTATGTGATTCTAGGGAGCGGGGGGGCCTCATATTTAATTGTATTAATAGACTGATCATGTAAACCATGACTTTGGTGGTCCAACTACTATGGAGAGATGTGTACAGTTATTTTCAATACACCTTCCTCTGTGTTAGTTGGGTTTATATCCCACTAACACATATTCGATCTGTACCAACATGCATTTATGTCCATTCTTGCAAAGTGCTTACATTCCACGTACTCCCCATTTGTTTTTACAATTTGATATCACAATTGTAACGATTCAGAAGAAATAGGAGGAAGCGATTTTCTCAACCAGCAGAAGTGAAGTCCCATAATGAAACCGGAAGCATAAATGACACTGTTAAAGGCGTACACACGGTCAACAAATGCACAGCACACCAGCACCGTAACAAAATCCGTCCCACACTATTCAGACCTGCCGGCCACGCCCATACAAAAAATTAACTATTGTGCGGTAATGTGGGTATTAAGTATTTTTGCGTGCCTCCTAGTAAAAAAAAAAAAAAAAAAAATTGGCCTTATCCCAAAAAGTGAAGAGTGAGCTAGGTCAATAATCGGATAATTTTGATATCGGCCTAACAATTCAGAATTAACCCTTGCTTTGTCTTAATTAAAACAATGCCGACGGCTAAATTTGTTTTGATTTCTTGGCTACAATCGTCTTCTGACTAGTCAGGAAATCGCCACGTAACACACCCGTCGATCGAGTGCGAGCACTGAGTGGACAGGAGACAACAACAGAATCGTATAGAAACTTCTCTTCCGAAGCAATTTACACAAACAGCACCAAAAAAAAAAACAAGGCATGGCAAGGCACAAGAAACCCCTTTGTAAAAAAAATGAATCTGTCATTGATTTAAAAGAAGGAGCGCCCGGCCGGACAAATTTTGCTCTAGGATATCTCGCCAGAGGGTTGTGGCTGAGCATCTTGTCAAGGAAATATGGAATCACCGGCGCAAAAACACCGAATGAGTTAGTTCGCCAGTGGCGTGCATACTAATCACGCGAGTCCTAGCGATTATTATCAACGATACGGTGTTGTGAAGGTAATAAGAGCAGACCTCCACAAAAAGTCTATTTTTCCCGAAAAAAAGGAAGTGAAATGACATCAAACAATCTCCTATGAATCTGAGATACAACATGCTTGCATGGACGGACTGAGGGTGAGTGAAATAAAATTAAAGATAAGTTATCCTTCTCCAAAGTTGAAACTTCGCTGAGTCAGGAAAATGGCTAAACAGCATATAGCAACGTTTGTAACTCAGTACCTACACAGATCGATCATTGTTAGTGGGAATAACCCACTAAACACAGAGGAAGGGGTATTGATGAAAAAACCACTGTTGATACATTCCCCATTAGCAGTGTGGACACCAAAGGTCATTTTTGTTTAATGCCTCAGTCTTCCTAGATACAATAAATATGAGCCAAACTGACCGAGAATCAAATAGACATGATACCACACAATCACATGCATCCTTTGTTAGAAACAATTTTTTAAATGCTCAATATCAAGAAACATCCAGAGAAATTGAAAAATTTTGCACACAATTTCAGAAGTTTCTGTGTTATTTGACATGAGAACAAAGAGATGTCAAGGAGAGTTTCTCACCCCAATCAATATGCCATTATTGGGAATAACTATAATGGAAATGGGATCTCAATCATGTTATGTTTTGGGTGCAAGAGTGAACATTACAATTGCACTTATCCATTGTGCAGTAAGTTAATACAGTCTTGTATAAAGTAGTAGTGCTACTCCTGTCTAAGTAAGGTAAACAGTAAAATGATTGTCAACAAAACTGCTGCTGTGCAATACTATGTCTGTCCTTGTGTGTCTTAGGGTTTGTACTGAGCAAAGCTGAAGAAACACATCGATGCGGTGTTGTACTCAGTACCTGGTCCTGAGTTGACTACATTTACTGTAACTAGGTTATCGTGGAAGCAGTCAGGGCCAGGGGTTACACATACCGAGTAACATGACAGATCAGAATCTGTGTTAGGGGATATAACCCACTTTTAAAAACACCAGACAACCTCCATTGAATACTCTTCACCGTTGTTTTACGCGGAGTCTTTTAGACATATTTTTAAAATTCGCTTTTTATCCTCTTTACCCTTTACTTACGAAAAACTGCCGCTGAAATACAAAATCACACTACCAGATGAGACAGTGATAAACAAACTTACAGGTTACAATGCCAGGTTGAATTTAGCGAAAAAGGTGAAAAAATCAGTTATTCTAGTTGTACTCAGTGATGCAGATGCAGATTCGCTTGTTGACAAATATAAAATGGCATGCATGACCTGAGGGGAAATAGATTTGTGACCTTTGAAGCACCGAAAACACCAACGTCAAGATTTTATACGCGTAACATTTTTTTGGGGTTTCAAATTAAAATGACTATAAATTGCTTTATCATGAACTCAAATTATTTTTAATATCCATTGTAATACTGTTTTCCATTTGTTTATTTACCTCTACACACGATTAAAGGAAGAAATACTTTGTTTAGCTGAATAAGAAATTTAATACACATTGTGTACACAGTCAAATACTGTACGGGGAAAATGTTCTCACTTTTTATTTTTCAACTTTTTTATGCCATGGTTTTCTTCTGAGCGCTAAAATGCAAACTTTAAAACTTGTGAAAAAAAAATTGTATTTTTGATTCATAAGGTATGAATCTTTTCTTTTGAAAAACGAAAATTAAACTAATGACAAAAAATGTTCACAATCTTAAAAATTGCGAAAAATAATCGCTAAAATAGCTTGCCAATGCTAACTTGTAACTAGCAAGGGTCAAAGTGCATATCATCACACGAAGAGTTAACGATGAACTACACATTCGATGGGTGTAGCAGGATCGAATGCATTCTTACTCACCCATCCATGCAGTGGGGTAGCCAGGTGGGGTGGGGGGGGGCAAAGTGGCTCCCCTCTGACAATTTTTTTTAGGGGAAATCGGGAAATAAAACACAGACATTCGCGTTAAATCAGCCCTTTTTCGGATTCGTTTACCCTGCGACTGGGAAATTTTGCTTGTGATCGGAACATTTGTTGCACCTACCGTGAAATTGCATGGAAGTAGTTTTATGGTTTAACAATATTTGAATGCATATAAGAACGAGCTAACTAGCTTATTAATGCAAAAGTAATATGATTGTTTTCAGTAAGGTACCAGGCTGACAATCTGAATAAGATGAAGAACCAATGTAGCAAGGTCATTGGAGAAAAGATGAAGGCACTCAAGTCTGGACCAGTAAGTATTTGAACTGTCTAATCCACTCCAGTCTGAAGGAGTAATTGGAGTACCCAACAACTTCCCCCCCCCCCCCTTTACTCCATCAAAATTGAGATTTTGGTATGGGAAGAAGTTCATATTTTTCTCATTACCACAGTGAAATTTTAGGCCCAGGCTGAACTGATTCAAATCAAAATTTAATCAAATGTTTTGATGATATGTATGCATGTGAGGGAGAGATAGTCATGAAAAATCAAACCATGATCAGGTCATCCAACTTAACCATCACAGGCCACACAATAGAGGGTACTGATAATAACAACAATCTCAACTGATGAGTGGCGTTTTCTGACACTGAACGTCACAAAAATTGATGTAATATTGGGGATTACTAGCTTTTACTAACAAAACATCAAAGTGTGCAGTTGTGGATATAATTGGACAGTAGGGGGTAATTAAAGACACTCTCAATGATCCAACCAAAGGAATCAAAATATTTAAAGTAGGAACTAAGGTCAGGCTTCTACTTCATGCAATTTGCGTGCAGGATGCAATGCAGCCTACCAAATTGTCATGCAACACTTGCAGTATTGCAACGCAATGCAGTTAATGCATGAAGTTAAAAATTATTTTAAAAAGTAATCTTAAAATGCAGTAAAATGCAGTGGGGTGCAGTCAGTGTTGCAGTATGGCAAATTCACGGTTTATGCAGGTAGGCCTACTGCAACCCGGAACTGGGTTGAACGCAGTAAATCGCTATTAGGAGTGCAGCGGAAGTGAAGAGCGGACCTCAAGTTCGTGTTCAAATTCTCATAAGTTATTTTTCCAACTTAAAAATTAAAGAAGGAAGAAACGGCAGTGTGTGAGATCTACATCTCCTATTCTATTGTGTGTAGTGTATGTACATGTTGTAAGTGTCCATATGGACAATAGTACTAAAAATATCAGATTTTGGTCATATTGTTGCTTTGGTCTTAACACTTATAGGGTATGTTAGGATATACCTGTTACACAGGGCAAAACATTTTTGGGATTTTTTTTTTTATTTCTGGTGTGTGAAGTGCTCACCTTGACTACAAATTGCTTTGTAGTCTGTGGGTTTAGTTGTGATACATTAATTTTTGGTCCCCGGCCAACTTTAGTTGGCAAAGGGGGACTATAGAAAGGCCCTGCGTCCGTGCATGTGTGTGTCCCATGCAATATTTCTGGATCTAAGCAAGTGTGGTTGTCCATCTTCGCAACATTGATGCATCTCAAGTAGGCCGTGGCTGGGAAATAAAGTGGGTCATGTGACTTAGGTCCAAAGGTCAAATATGTCAAAAAAAAAAAAATAGGTGTCAAATTTGGTCAAAATAGGGCTATACGTGACCTGCTCACCCATGAAAACCGGATAAAGTCAGAAAATTTTTATTTTGAGATAGTGTGAAGATTTGAAATGCTTTAAAAACAAGCTTTAAAAGATGTATAACATGTAACCACATTGCACTCTTTTGTTCATTAAAAAATAATATCTGCCTTGAAATTCTTTTGTTTTCGATTGATTTTTTACAGGCGTGAAGGTCATAATCTCCGCCAAGTCAGTCAACCGCGACCACTTCTTGACAGGCAACACAATTTGTTTTATCGCATGTGGCATTATACAATTAAGCGCTAAGGAGAGCGCGTGGCTTTCAATCACTTAGTATTAAAAACTCCACGCGAGTACGATCTTCAAACGCTTTTCCGCTAAGTCTCTGGAGTTGTAACCGCCCTGCTTCTTGCTTGATTCTGCATTGATTTATGTAATTGTAAAATAACATACAGCATAATGTCACGTTCAATTTATCTAAACTTTTCTGATTTTGAGCATCCACAAAATTAGTAGAGGGGGGGGGGAGAATGGTGCATTTGACTATTACTATTCATGTTCAATCTAATTTAGATAAGTGTCAGCATCTTTATAATATTTTTAGAAGATTGAGGAATGTAAACAAATCATGGATTGGTGATCATTCAAACTCCTAGTATTGCCAGTATTGGGAGATATGGTGTTGTAGTTTTTTTGAATGTCAGAGTCCACGGGGGTTCAATTGAGTAAGAGTCCAGCAGGTCTGAGTCTGCGGCGCATCCGAGTCCATGGCATGGGGCCCTGAGGTTCGAAGTCCAATGGGACCCGAGTCCGAGTCCACGAGCAGAGTACAAGGTCTGAGTGACTCGGACTCGGCAATTGAGTCCGGACGAGTCCTGCTGATCTAAACTCAAATCGAGTGCGCCACGCCCCGCGTACACGTCAAATCGGCACGGATTGCGTCAATATCGTGTCCCTACAGGCTTAGAAGAAACATGAGGGAATGTTCAGACAACAGATGTAATGTTCACAAAGGAAAAATGTAAGACGAAAACAATTACAGTGGGGCTATCTACACAGGGCACCAGATCCGCGTCAGTGTATGTGGTACTTCCAAGATCCAGATGTTTGTGAACGTGCGTTGGACTGTCTGGCACGATGCACATTTTCATGCCATTCAGCATGATTGTTGCGACAAATCAAATCTATAGAGGAAAGCTGACTGCAAAGGACAGTGAGAATGTGAATTATGCGTTATTAGGCTACACTGGGTGATGCAATAGAAACCGTGATAGAAGCGTGTTCCTATTACGCACTCCCTATATTTCGATCTAAAGTTTTGAGGGTGACGTCAAGGTGAGCGTTAGGTTTGCACCCTTAGAAAAACACACGTACAGTGTTGCTGGCCTTTCCAGTATTCAACCCGCAGTGGAATTTAAAGGCGCACAATCGAAATGTTTTTCTAATTTGATGAATGCAGCATGTGTCTAGTTCATTTTCTTTAAGTATAATGTACCTCACATGACTCAAGAACGAACAGAGTATACGCGTGGGGTGTGCAGTGTGCAGTAACAACGATACTCCTAATACACCATGCAAGCACTGGCCCCATTGATCAGCTCGTCGCGGAGATAGCCCCAGTAAGTGATGTGTTTCATGTCAAAATGTCCTATATGCTACACATGTATCATGGGTATATGTATACTTCGAAACATAGTAGCATTGTTTTACAATCACAAATACGTGATCATCAAAATCCTCAGTGCATGCCAAGCTAGCCCAGCCCTTTCTTCAAATAACAAAATGCAACTACCGAGCTCGGCTCGGCATGCGGGGCGACGAGCTAAATATACTATCCATCTCTGTAACAAAAATCCACTACGCTATGTTTTACTCTTACCCATGCAAACAACTACTTATGGTCTGCTGACGGAGAGATGAAGGCAACGGCCAAATTTGAAACTAAAATCCATAAAATATGCAAAATTGCAGTGCTTTTTTCTCAAAAATTTTTCATCCAACATTTTGTTGGATGAGAAAAGTTGTTCAAAATAGCGTTTCTAGCTATAGACAAAAGGTGTGTGTCTGTTTGGTAGATTAAATGTAATGATATAGGGCCAAGTGAGTCGATTTTAGGGGATATGTCGCCATTGGTTAAACGTAATTTCGCAACCATCTTAAATCCCAACTCAGAACGAAACATTAATGGACCTTAGCCCATGATTTTTTACAAGTATTGATCGTTTCTCTTAAGTGATCTGGTGACTTGTCTGGTTTGGGGGAGCAGATCACATATGTTATAAGCCTTGTAAGCATGATATTCTTGTGATTAAGAAAGTAGGGTGTCTCTTCGCACCATAGTGTCCCCAAGTAGGACGGTGGATGAGTTCGGAGGTGCCGGGAATGTGGCATGGGTCAAAGGTCAAATCGGTCAAAAAATGGGATTAAATGATAAGCCTTGGCAATGTGGCAGGATGATGAAACTTGGTGGGTGTGGTCAACCATTCAGTGCCAGAAAAATTTGAAGGTCATGTCAAAGGTATGTGGGGTCATTCAAGGTCAAATGTTTTGGATAATATTGCTATAACCCTTGTCAAATGTGGTAGGATGATGAAACTTGGTGGTTGTGGTCAACCCCCACCAAATTCATTGTCGGAAAAATTGAAGGTCATTCAAGGTCATGAGGAGGTCATTCAAGGTCAAATGGAAATTAAAGGCTATAGCCCTTGTAAATTGTGGTAGGATGATGAAACTTGGTGGGTGTGGTCAACATTCAGTGCAAAAAATTTGAAAGGTCATTCAAGGTCATGTCGGGTCATTCAAGGCACCATTAAGTAGGTGCTAGGATGATGAAATTGGTGGGTGTGCGTCGCATTCAGTGCAAAACAATTTGAAGGTCATTTCAAGGTCATGCAGGGTCATCCAAGGTCAATCACTAAGGATGTGGTAGGATGATGAAACTTGGTGGGTAAGGTTCAACATTCAGGCCAAAAATGTTGATGTCATTTCAAGGTATGTGGGGTCATCAAGGTACAAATCCACAACAATGCAGTATGCGTCTTGAAAAATGATGGGTGTAGTGAGCATTCATTGCCGAAAATTTGAAGGTCCTTTCAAAGTCAACTAATTCAACATGTGGTAGGTCATGAAAGTTTGTGGATGTGGTCAAATTTCTAAACCGGAAAAATTGTGAAGGTATTGCAAGGGCAAGTAGGTTCATGTAAGGGTCAAATAACTACAAATCGTTGTATAGTCAATGTAGTCAACATTTTATACCGTCAAATTGCAACTGCTATGGCAGCAGCATCAGTGGTTTGAGAACCACTTATGCCATCCACCATTCTCCCTTTTTGATCTTAAAATTATATTCCCTCCATTTACTATCCCACGAGGGTGGAGGACCTTTGTGGTTCGAGAACTGCCTTGTTAAATTTTGATTTCAAATTTAAATGATGAATAGTTTATTACTTCCTTTGAGAATTTTCTGAAATCCATCTCCTTTTTTTTAAATTTAGAAGAAGATGTTCCTGTGGGAAGGACGAACCAAGTTCCAGAAGAGATAGCCTCATCTTTAGACTCATTAGATACTGAGAAGCTAAGGGTAAGCTGATTTCTGTAGATTTTATCCTTTTGGGAAATTGCCCCCAAAGATAATCCCCCCTTTACAAACTATTAGAATTCCAATCATGAACAAAGGAGTTTATAGGTGTCTGTGATGTTCTGAAAGAGAATAGGCTACCTTCATAGCCACCATTTAAATTAAACAGATGGTACCTCCTTTTCTGGAAATTTTCAGATTCTGGCCATAATTTAAAATCTGGAATTCGGTGAAAATACTCGAGCCTCTAACGTGGCATGACAAAATGTTGAGGTCATGTGCTCTATAATTCTGGACAGGTATCATGATAAAGGGACATAATGGCCATGAAAAAAAACTGCACATAATGAAAAGGACCTTACTGAAATCGCTTCATGAGTTGAAAACAATTGGATGTACATTCTGTAAAAACAGGAGGGTTTCCAGGGGTGGGGCTATGGACAGTTTGTGGCAATTCTGGAACAAGGATGCTGACATTACTGCCAGCATTTACCAAACTTGAAAAGCATGTTGTCATCAGCTCACAGACCATTGCTAAATATGTGCTAATCCTGGCTAATCCATCTTTCACTTGCCAGATCAATATCTTACTACAAGCCTAAAGTTGTTTAAAACAATGCCCGAAGCCTGGTCTGAATGCTTTTGAATTGTGTCGCAAAACATGCTGATACACTGTAAATTCTGCAGGGATGTGAACACCTTGCTTTTCTGTTCCAGAAATTGCCACAAACTGCCAACTTCCCCCCGGAACTCTTCCTGTTTTTACTGTTTTTGCAGAATGTAAACATCCAAATTGTTTTCAAACTCGTGGAAGTGATTTCAGTAAGGGTCCTTTTCATTATGTCAATTTTTTTTTTCATGCCATTATGCGACTTTAAATCAGTTAAGTCAGGGGGGCGAGGCTGTGGATCACAAAATGCCCCATTAAATATGTATTGTTTGGTAAATCTCTGATTTACTTGCATCTTGTGCTAGATGTACTTTTAGAATCACTTTCCCAAAATTACATTTGAACTCCCCTGATTTGTATTTTAAATGCCAATTTTTAATGTGATTATAGAACTCCATGAATTTGAAAATTTGTATTGTTACCATTCATAAATTCTAGTTTGTTGATTTTACCCCAATTCCAGACACTTTCAGTCTCTCAACTAAAGAAGGTACGGCAGTTGGTTGATGAGGGAATAACAAAATGCGAATGAACAAAGGGCTGAATGTGAAAGGTTCAAAGCAACAAGAGAATCGATGGAGATCGGCAATTTGCTGCATGAACTGTTGTCATCAGCAATGATGAGGTATGTTTCATCATGCTGTGAACCAAGAAGGTCATAAGTGTAATAGCTGCCATGTGATACATCTTTGTGATGCCATGTAATAAGGTAAACTCATTTGGTTGCCTTGAGTCAGGAGTCGCCTGAATAACCATTCAAGATCGCACTGACCAAGACTTGGCATAGATAAGTTGTTTAATGGAATTTCTGACAAATTGCAGCTATTGACTTACAACCTTCCTGACTTGCATGAACGGGTTTATGATAGCAGCTAAGCAAACATTGTGTCCAAAATTATGCTATCCTCATGTCTGATTGTGGTATATATTTCATAAATAACAAAGGTAAAATAACCTATTCTTTTCGTGTAACTTTTGTGAATTTTCATCAATCTTTGGCTGGTGTTAAAATAAAGGCCTCTGTTTATACGTAGGTTGGAATTGTTTCGCCTTAACCCTCGGGGGGGGGGGGGGGTATTTTGAATTACTGTTTTTTTGTGTTCAAAAGGCAGTGGATCAATTTAGATGAAAAGTTCAAACCTAGATGGGACCAATTTCTAGCAATTTTGGCATTGAAATTCAGATGAAAAAAAGGGATTGGGATGTTTGAAGTCAGGGGAATAAATCAGATGAAAGTCACAGAAGATTTGAAAACTTGAATGGAATTCAGGGAGTGACATTCACTTACCGGAACTTGTGTGATTTACCAGCAGTTTGGGGATGAAGTTTGTAGCCTTGTCAAATCAAAAATATACTACATGTAATTGCCCTGTAAGATTACCCCTAACACGTCACTCGCCCAACAAGGATGTCCCACTAGCAATAGAAAGCAATACGAAAGTATCCGTCGCTGAAGTCCTGCAATTAGGCACATTGTGCTTTGCATTGCCTGGTGGGCCATTTTCCCTCCAGCAAAAAATGGCGCAATAGCGTTGAAGTACCACCAGCAATGGCAGCAATGGGTTCCCCTCATGAGGGAAGACGTTCCTCACCAGCAACTCTCAGAGTTGTTTTGACCATCTCCTGCGGGAAAGTGTCCGAGTGGCAATGCCAGCAACAGCTTTTTTCTGCAACTTACTACCGGGTTCGGAAAATTGATATAGCTTGCGCCAAATTCGGAAGGTCCAATGTACTCGACTCTCGACATTAGGGAGAACCCGGAAGTCCTTTGGAAAAGTAGTACAACGGTGGGATACAAAAATGGGCCCAGTAAGTACCCCCTGTCAAGCACGGGGAACATCTCCAAATTATGTGGTGTCCTGGGAGGGGAGAAAACGTCCCCACCAATCACACAGCATTGCCAAAGGTGAATAGTTCCGAAAGACCAACCCGCAGAATTTGGCAACTGATGTAAGTCAATTGCGGGTTGTTGACGTTCTGATGTGTTTATGTTAAGGTTCCATATTATGATTATGCATTAGAGTTGATTTTTGAACTAATTGAACACAGAATACCCAGTGAATCCTTGTGACGTGTGGCGATTGGCAGTCACTGATGCCATTTTCGTCATTCTTATGATTTAAATTGTTTTTTTTCTATTTCCAATTCAGGATGAAAAATGGAATTAGAGGATTATAGGTGATTGTGAAACAAAGAAGAAGTATTCTCATGTAGACTTAATACACATGATTGATGGAATGGATGGTGATAAGTGTAGCCCGTTGCCGGAAGTAGGGGCATTTTCTTAAGGTAAGTATTGTAGATTGTATACCAAGTCTTCACTTCAGATTTGTAATTTAATTTTTACTTTTTTTATTTTTTTCAGTTTTTTAATTTTTTGTTTTTTTCAATTTCTTTCACTAAAAAGGTATTTTAAATGTTGTAATCCATAGCTCTGAATTGCCTTAAAAAAGTGAGATTTTGTATACTCATATGAACTGATGACCCAATTATATCATCAGTTTGTATCCTTAATAGTCGATAATGCAAATTTTTTGTATTCTGGACAACATTTGTCATTTGCGTATTTTATGTTGGTACATACAAATTACCAGGGTCCTGTGGGGCACCGCGCATATGAACATCTGTTGTTTTAACGTCGAATGCACCATCAGATCAACTGCAAAGTTGGAAATAACCCTTTCTCTTGACGAGTATCCTAATGAAAGATAAAAATGAAGTGTCCATGCATCACAAATGGTACACAAAAATAATGGCACATTTGCAAAAGTATAGTCATTCTTTAAAAAAAACCTGCTTTATTATGAGTTTGAGTACATCTTGGTTTTTTTATTCTACTATTTCATTCTTTAACTTGTTTTGGAATGCCCAGGGTGCTGGCAGTGTTCCTGTCACATGCTGTACAGCAGCATGCAATGCGCATGGTTGTGTGAGAGAGGCTACACACCCTTTTTGTAACACACCTGTCTTTATGAGGAAAAGAGGTGATGCAAGGAGTAGCACAGCTTAGCCAATTTGATGAAGAACTCTACAAGGTAAGTGTTATCTTCATTTGCATGGATCTACTCAGAATTAGGTAAAAGTAACAACCTCAAAACAGTTAAAATCAATAATGAGATGGCTAGTTTTGCTAAGGGGGGGCTTCCCCAAGGACCCAAACCTTTCATTGGTTGCTGGTTTCCACCCAGTTTCTGGTTGAACGGTTCAGTTTCAAACAGTGAAAAACAAGTAAACAGGAAACTGCCCCAGTTCATGGATTTTTGAAGTCACCCTAAGTGGCCTTTCTGACAAAGTAGCAAAGTTCCATATATGCTACTATGCTCTCTCTACTTCTTTAAAGGGGCATTTCGTGATCACAGCCTCGTCCCCCCGACTGACCAAAAAAGTTGAGATTTTTTATTCATCTGAACCACCATTAGTAATGCCACATGGACCCAAGTTTACATTGGCAAAATCAGGTCGCATCTGTAAGAATCGCAAATTTGTATTTCGGTCCGTAAAGGGACAGAAATTCAGTACAGTAGCCTATGGGACCTTGAGAAACAAGAATGTGCTCATAATGTCCAACCCCAAGATCAGAAGTGAAATTTTGGAATAAGCATTCTCAACGATATCTAGCGAACCATAAATACAACAGAAGATGCTAGAATCATGAAATGCACTTTAAGTATGGAGTAAAAACAACGCGGTTGTATACATTGTACCAATTTTCAAGTTGTGCAGAAGTCGAAGCAGAAGCGTGTTGCAACTAAAGGTGGCACTTGAGTACAGGGCATGTTGGCACTCGATAGTTTCAAGCCTAGACGTGAAATTAATGTCAAAGGAATTTGTCCTTGAAATAAAACAGTCCTTTTCATAGGTTCTATCTTGTACATTGTTAGGTGCGACTAACACAAATACTACATCTTCCAGGTCGTAGGTAAGGGTAGTGAAAAAGCAGAGGAAACCACATATGAGGAGAAAATACCCTCATAGCACATCAGAAACAACCAATCGCAAGGCCTCCATCGCAATGAGTGGATGGCAACAGATGAACTCCCCAAGAAGTATGCAGGCATGTCTTCATGTTTCCGTAAAGAAGTTGGCTCTCACGGTAGAGACACCAGGGGAATCTTCAGGGTGCACCAATTTGAAACGGTACTGGAAATTTTAAAAAGAAAGGTTTTGGTTTAGTGAAGCTAAAGGTTACAATTTGAAAAAGGGGCATCCCCCTAGATGAACCTGTAGTGTAATAAGCAGAATTTGAAGTTGTTAAAATAGTAATGGAAAGGAAAGTGAAAATTTAATTGTAAATGCAAAGATTAAATATTGTGTGTGGTGTTACTTATTAATTTCCTCATTGTCATGGAAGATAACATTTTTAAATAATGTACATATTTACAGATAGAAACAGTTTTGTTATCACCTCCCCAAAAGACAATAAAATCAGGGAAAACAGTTTGATGAAATGATAAACGTAGCTGAAGAATTCTGCAAGTCATTGGGTATACCATATCGGATTGTCAACATAGTGTCCAAGGTAGGTTCAATTTCTGTTGTTGGGATTTTATTGCAAGAATGTGTTGTGATACTCAATTCACATCCACTTTCAAGCACTGACCCTAATAAGTGCCACATATCAAATGTTTTAGTCAAATAATCGTAGACATAAATTAAATCAATGCACAATATTCTTTGCTAACAGGAAAAAAATTGATGTTTGTTTTAAGAACACCACGAACAAAATGTGTGTAAAAGAATGGGGGACAATGTCAATTTCCACCACAAGGAAAAAGCTATGTCCTGAAGTTTTTTATCTTAATACAATGTGGGTCTTATTTTCAGAAATTAGTAGAGGAATAGGGAAAAATGTGCTTGTTGAAGAATGGCAGCTTGATAAAAAATAACCTGATTTCCAGTTTCACCAGAAAATTGCAATTTAGGCAAACATTATTGATTCATAGCCACCTTAAAACATGTAAACAGGGAGCAAGTTGTTTAAGGTTATGGGAGGTAGAGCCAGAGGGAGGGAATGGTAAACCCCAATAATGATGCTTGTCCCCATTATTTTTAACGTTCTAGGAACGAAAAAGACAAAATTCAAAAGTGGCACCTAATCGTTGAAAAATGGGCCAAATCCCCAATTTTCAGGAGCAAACACCAGAAACATTGCGTGGCCGTATAGAATGACTTGGATTTTGAAAATTAATGATCAACTACAGAAAATATAAACCTTCACAAAAAATATCAGCGAAAATATTATTTCATCATCTAAAATTCAACAGGAGCTGGAATAATGCAGCAGCAAAAGGAAGCTCGACCTTGAAGCTTGGTTCCCAGGGTCCGGTGCCTTCCGTGAGCTAGTATCTTGTTCCAATTGTACCGACTATCAGGCCAGAAGACACTTGTACGGTCGGTCAGACAAATAAATATGAATGCACATGTAAGTAAAGGCCAAGTAAGAAAATATCTAGTTTTCGTCCTCGCGCGCATGCCTTTTGCTGCCGCATCAAAAAAAGTTTTTTTTTCTTTTTATTACTCCTGTTTTTTTCTCGAAAATTCCATCGAAATTCGGAGTAAATTTCACATTTTAGTTTGCAATTTGTTCTTTTATGCAGTCTATTTATGCGTACTTTCTATATTTGTGTTTAATTTATTATTATTATTTGGGAAGCTTTGTTGCCTTTTGGAAAGGACCATCCGCATCTTGGATCGGCAATTAAAAAAAAAAAACTGCCCTCCTCCTTTTTTCAAAAGTTCAGGATGAGAAACAAGTTTTTTTTTTTACTTGGCCTAATAAGTATCTTCTAATGATCCCTTAAAGAAATCCATTGAACATAATAGATGAAAATACTATTTTTTTCAGCTACCTTATTTTGATGCTAATAGAGCTGGGGACCCAAACTAACCTTTTTGGGACAGTTATCCGATAATAGGGATTGTGATGCCATTCGTATGTTTGGTAACATTGGGAAACCAAAAAAACATTTTGAATTAAAAATTTAGCTGTTGTTTGGAACACATATTTTATTGTACACTCTATGAAAAATCCCACCTAACAAGCCTTTTTTGCAATAGATACTATTATGAAACCAAAATACAGTTGAACTCATATCCTACTCCCAAATTATCCATCAAAATATATGTGATAAATTTATCTTATTTATGTACAAAATTGAATATCTAAACTGTACACTTAAAGAATACCAATAATGCATATATCTCAGGATTCATTTTACCCTTACTCTCTATGACTCATTATGTTGAAAGATACAAGTTGAAACATTGCAGCAGCGTAATCAGTAAAGGAAAAAGTGAAGATTAAAATGGAAGCTATTTTGACACACAAAAAAACATCGTTTTTTATCAATAATTTTGATATCTTCTACAATTTCTTAGCACAGTGTTCATGTTGCAAATTGTTGAAGAATATGATCTATTGTGCATATTGTTTTATGGTAGTTCATACATCAAAGAGTGATATCTTCATTATCATTGGTAGAGAACATGAATGTGAATGCTGATTGGTTAATGCCCTAATTAATATTTCCCGTATTACCAGAGTAATTTTTCATTACTCACTGGATATAAGCCCCGTATTACTAATGCTTACCAACCAAGTATCAAGTCCCCCTACTTTACATGCATTCAAATCGAGGTAGTGATCTTGCGCATCTGTGGAAGAGACTGTTTTGGTCCAGCAACCCTCTGAAGTGCACAATCCAAGATGGCCTTTTTGGTTCGACACAATGGTGTGACTGCTGCTGGCAATTCCAAACAAAATATTTTCTACTTCTTACATTTTCCCTACATTCTTTATGTACAAAACATTTTTAAAGTGTCCCCTGTGTGTTTTGGAGGACTAGTGACCTTTGTGATGTCCTTTCAAAAGAGGTAAGTTAGTGTGTTTTCCTTAGGCTACAGCATGCTACCCTGCAGAATTCAACTCTCAGTCTCACTGACTCTGTGCACTGGCGATAGGCAAGATTACTACTGAATCACTGTGGCCATGACATCTTGGTCTAGGATGTCGTGTTGGTGTATTTGGGAAAATTGTATGTATCAGGACAATGATGACTGAGTTTGTGTTAGTGTGCAGTTAGTCCAACTTGTGAGTGTAGATTTGTAGGCCTCCGTAGAACAGGCCTAGACTAGGGTGGCCTACTCACAGTCTGAGCTTTCTGGATTCTGTATTTAGATGTAGTGTAGCTGTGCTAATCCAGATTTTAATAAAATTTAATCAACTTTATTGGCTTACCACTTCAAATGTCTACAATGATAATTTGTTACCCCTGTTTGTTCTCACGCAATACGGAAAAATATCTATGGTTGTTTCCAATATCACATTCAGCTATCGCCTCATGTGATATTGGAAACAAACCATAGATATTTTTCCGTATTGCGTGAACAAACAGGGGATAACTAATAGTATTATTGATGTTTTATCTTGTCTCATTTTACAGACTGAATTTGTCCACATGTTAAATGCCACCATGTGTGCCAATACAAGGGTGATATGTGCGATCTTGGAGAACAACCAAAACTGAAGAAGGAATCATGTTTGTACCAGAAGGTCTAAGGAAATACATGCCACAAGGTAGTGCTTTTTATAATTCTTAATTTTTCTTGGAGAAAATAAACCGTTTTTTTTTTTGGTTAAAAGAAATGATTTCTGTGGGTGACGTAATGATCCCAGAGGAAGACTGCTCATAGGGTATTTGCCGCAGGAAATTTCCTGGTGGGCGGTCGGTTTTGGGCCGTTTTGGTCCTCTTGAGCTTCTGAATTAAGCCGGACAAAGGTCAAAAGGTGGCTCTGAATTTCTTGGGCTGTTAGCAATTCTCAGTGCACTCCTTATAACGATTTGTCATCTAATTTTTATCCAAATATTAGTATGAACAAAAACATCTTCAGTGACTGTACATTTTGCAATCCACAAGTAGTCAGCTGGATTTGTTTTCCTGTACCTTTTCAGCGTTACCTTGTGGTACAGCAAATGATGCGCTTTAACTGAGCAGTGGTGCTGTTTTAACATTCCTCTCTATAGAAGTTGTGTCAGTTACTAGCTTCTTTGAGTTGATTTGTTTATTTATCTCTTTGTACAGATTTTAGATGAGAAGCTTACATTTTATTACATTGTATGGAGGAAGATGCTAGTAAAAATTCAATTCAGGTATTGACATCATGCAAGAGTTTGACCCCCCCCCCAACATGTTGTGAAGGGCTATAATTTTTTGTTGTAATGATGTACATGGTGTTTGGCTGGTTGTTTACATGGATGGGATGATGATAATTAATCTACTCTTACTGTAAACCTATGTCGTCATAAGATGGACAATTCAACGCAAAATTACAAACCGCACCGAATGCTGATATCTCAATGATACGCGCTGCTACGCAAAGAAAGGCTCATATTTAGGTAAAAATGCGCACAGAGTACCCAGCCTAAGACAAACCGACTCCCGAGATCATCATTGGTATTAGAAACAATCCACCATTGTGAACCATACACCCACTCACCGAGCCACTCTTTATCGAACATGTGATATTGTGCTATAAATCGAAAGTGTATATTTGAATTTTTCTGTCATTTAATTGATTGTCCACATGGAGTGTTTTGACTGGAGTGGCCTATTGCATCATGCCGGAGATTATATTGACCAACGGTTATTTTCTATCATTGGCTCATTTCGGTACGATGTATAGCATGTTTGGGCCCATCAGAAATAGTACTCTTGTCTTTGTATATATAAAGTAAATAAAACAAAGGTAAAATAAAACTATTAAAATGCATTTAAAAAGACAACAGATTACCCTGTGTGCCATTCGATTGTGGCCGTTTTTGGTCCATCTTGGAGACGGACAAAGGTCAAAAGGCGGATCTATTTTGAAGCACAATAAGTAACTTCTCTTTGCACTTTTTGGGCTGGTGGCAATTCGGTGACGATATGTCATCAAATTTTTATCCAACTATCATTAGTGAATAATCTTCATTGACTGTACATTTTGCAATCCACAAGTAGTCAGCTGGATTTGTTTTCATTACCTTTTCAGCGTTACACTTGTGGTACAGCAAATGATGCGCTTTAACTGAGCAGTGGTGCTGTTTTAACATTACGCTCTTTAGAAGTTGTGTCAGTTACTAGTTTCTTTGAGTTGATCTGTTTATATAGCTCTCTGGACAGATCTTAGATGAGAAGCTTACATTTTATTACATGTATTGGAAGATGCTAGTAAAAATTCAATTCAGGTATTGACATCATGCAAGAGTTTGACCCCCCCCCCCCAACATGTTGTGAAGGGCTATAATTGTTATATGAATGTTACATGGGTTTGGCTGTTGTCTACATGGATGGGATGATGATAATTAATCTACTCTTACTGTAAACCTATGTCGTCATAAGATGGACAATTCAACGCAAAATTACAAACCGCACCGAATGCTGATATCTCAATGATACGTCGCTGCTTACGCAAAGAAAGGCTCATATTAGGTAAAACTCGCACAGAGTACCCCACCTAAGACAAACCGACTCCCGAGATCATCATTTGTATAGAAACTCATCCCACCATTGTGAACTCATACACCACTCACCGAGCCACTCTTTATCGAACCATTTTGTATGTGCTATAAAATCGATAAGCTTGTATATTTTGAATTTTTCTGTCATTTAATTGATTGTCCACATGAGTTTTTGACTGGAGTGGCCTATTGCATCATGCCGGAGATTATATTGACCACGGTTTATTTCTATCATTGCTAATTTCTGTACGATACCGCATGTTTGGCCCTCATGAACATAAGTACTCTTGTCGTTGTATATACAGTAAATAACCCAAAGTACAATAAAACTAATTAACATGGCATTTAAAAAGACAACAGATTACCCTGTGTGCCATTCGTTGTGGACCTTTTGGTCCTCTTGTCCGGACAAAGGTTCAAAAGGCGCTCTATTTGAAGCACAATAAGTAACTTCTCTTTGCACTTTTTGGGCTGGTGGCAATTCGGTGACGATATGTCATCAAATTTTTATCCAACTATCATTAGTGAAAATCTTCATTGACTGTACATTTTGCAATCCACAAGTAGTCAGCTGGATTTGTTTTCATTACCTTTTCAGCGTTACACTTGTGGTACAGCAAATGATGCGCTTTAACTGAGCAGTGGTGCTGTTTTAACATTACACTCTATAGAAGTTGTGTCAGTTACTAGTTTCTTTGAGTTGATCTGTTTATATAGCTCTCTGGACAGATCTTAGATGAGAAGCTTACATTTTATTACATGGTACTGGATGCAAGAAGTCTAAATAAAAATCAAAAAAATCAGGTATTACAAGGCTTCAAGGGTTTGGCCCCACAACATTTTCTGGAGGGCTATAAATGTAATGATGTAGATGTTGGTTGCCTGGCTGTCTATAGATACTGGTAGGATGCAATGATATCCACTCTACCATCTAAACCGAATAGCCAATGGAAACTTTCAAACTGGTAGGGTGATAGAGCTCTGGTCTGCTGTTGTTTCCTCTTCTACCATCCTTCCAGGTTCTGAATATTGTAGAGCTCAATTGCATATTAAAAGGCGACTCAGAGATTTCTGAGGAGGGCGCCCTCAATTTCCAAAAAAATCGAGTTTTTTGCATGTACATAATGCTTGTCCATATACTAATCACTGTGTAAAAATTGCTAAGCTTAAATCGATTCCTTCATATAGAAAATCACAACTTTGTTATAAAATTCCGGATCCGGAAATTTTGTTATACACAGTATCCTATGGGACGTAATACTACACATAAATTGTTACTGCATCAAAACGAAAAATCCGATTCATCTCAAATTTCGGAATTGTGGATTTTAGATTACTATCTTAAGTTCTAGTTGACTATTACACAAAAAATAATATTTTGAAATCTCTGAGTCAGACTTTAAATAAAAATTTGCACAATTGCCACAGAATTGCAACAGCTTTTAGCTCCATACCACTTATATTGATGATTTCTTTTAAAACATTCTCAAACGGATTACATGCTTTAAACATCCGATTTAAATCTTGTCAATCATAGTCATGATGAAGATGTAACTCAAGATACGTTTTCAGTTACCGTCGGAAGGACGTAACTCAGCACTTAAAGAAATCTAACGAATTTCTTTAATTCTGCTGTTCATAATTAAAAATTGTTCTTGTTTACTAAAGTTTATATAATGGTTTTACTTACTTACCATATATGGATCTTTTATGAGATGTTTACATTTTTGAGTAATGAATAAATTTGCTTAGTAGAAAACTAGCGGGGAGCCGCGCTGCGCGCGGGCCCCCACTAGATGAGTATACCCGCTAGATGGGTATACTGGAATGTTTTCAGAAGGCACTGTATTCGACCTAATTCATTGAGCATGGCCAAGCTACCCAATAATGACCCCTGGATGACCTTTGACCCCCAAATGACCCCTCAAAAATGTGACCATAAACTCATAAACCAAAACTCTACCACCATATCAAAACTCATCCATACGTCAAAGCATGGCCAAGTTAACAATAATGACCCCTTGGTGACACTTTGCCCCCCAAATGCACCCCCTCGAAATTGACCACTAAACATGTACGGCGAAAATCTACCACATACCAAAATCACTCTTATGTCAAGCACGGCAAGTTACCCCCCCCCCCCCCCCCAATAATGACCCCTGGATGACCTTTGACCCCCAAATGACCCCTCGAAAACATGATCACAAAACCTCGTACATCGGAGCTCTACCACCATACCAAAATTCATATCCGTAAGTTAAAGGACATAGCCGGACAAACAACAACAAACCAACTGACAAAGTTGTTTTTTTAGTAATATAGATATTAAACAATCACATTTCTCAAAAGCAGTATTTGAGTTCGCGTTCTGATTGTCACCCTCGATTGTAATATTGTAATAACGTGATTAAATTTTTTATCAACATAATGCACTATAAAATATAGCACAATGAATGGAGTGGCGTAACAGATTAAGTGCAGGACTCATGATCCTAAGACCATTGTAAATCTTCAGTTTGAGCCTCGCTGCAGTCAACATAGTTTGTATTCTTGGGCAGGATACTTAATCTCATTTGCCTCATCGACCCAAGCGAAATTGCGGTAGCTGTTATATGAAATATTACAATCCAAGTGCTGATAGGGACCTAGATGAAGCGATATGATTGTGATGATTTGCTGAGGCTGTGATATTGATGAAATCCGTATATAAAGCCTTGCAATTATTGTTATTTTTATTAATTCCTGTTCCCATTGGCTCCCAATTGAATCCTATTGGGTAAATCTTATTAATTACACCATATAATTCTTGTTATAGAAATGATGTTTACTTATCACCTGAGCAATGTGCTTTGAGTTTTAGCTTGATACCATTTTTATGATAATTTCTGTCTACAGCTCAATTTTAAACAAATAATTCCAACTTTTTTTTACCTTACAGCTTACCAGGAGTTGATCAAATTTTCAGCCAGCTCCTATAGAACAGGAACAAATAAAGAAGGACAAAAAGAAAGGAGGTGGTGCCAAGAAAGGAAAGGGAGGAAAAGGTGATGTGGCTCAAGGAGTTGAAAACATGGACCTAGATAAATAACATGTAGAACTGGTATCAGTAGGTAGGATTACAGTAAACATCTCACTTTTCAACTCGACCAAATTAAACAAGCCTTTATGAAAGCGAGCGCTCTTCGGACTGATGGCGACCAAGCTCTTTCATATCCGAATTTCACAAAACTAATCAAAATAGATTATGGCATACAGACACAAACCACTTTGATGCGCTTTGATGTGGGTTCCGATCAGGAATATTCCCAGGAACCACATACGACCGTGTCCTCGTTCGTGATTTCATCAAAAAAATTCAGAAATAACCCTTACAATGGAGTGTTTCTTCAGCTCCAACGGTTGTGGAATAAGAACATTTTTCTTGACAACATAAAAAATTCAGAAGATTTTGCTTTTACGTGTTAAACCAAGAGTGACTCGAAGATTGGGATCTCTTGGCTGCCCTCCCTGGCTCTATGGTGTGATTTTACCATATTCCTAAAAAAAAAACCCACATTTTTTTTGTTAAGTCCGGTACTTAAAATTTTGAATATTGTGGTGGACTTTGAGATATACCTGAACTGATCCCTCCCATAAATATGGTTTTGATACTATTGGATGACAAGTATGCAACTGGCTTAGTGTAATTTGTTCTTGAAATATCATGATGCATTATTTTTGGAATCAACACATCAAAAATTATGAGATTCTTTGAATATGAGGCAGACTTCTGTAAATGTAAAGAGCAGACAACAGTGAATAAGTTTGTTACAGATTGTCATATATGCGAATTGGTAAAGAGATTACCTTATTTGAGGTATTTTCATGCTTTACAAATATATTCTGTGCAAGGAAACAAAATCAGGATTCACAATTGAAACCATCAGTGTCACATTAAAAAAAAAAAGTTTACATGTTCAAGTATGAGTTCAAGTTAATAAATTGTACGTAGTAATTTTCTTTCAGGTCTCTGAGGTGGAAGTACTGAAACAATGAGTGTCTGTGTGAAAATGTAAAAAGGTTCAGCTGGGAAAAGGAACTTGACATGGAAAGTGGGACACTTTAAAAATGTCCAGTCTGATCTGGAAGTAAAAATATTGGTTGTCAGATGTCAGTAGCTGCATAATTACGTTACTAACCCTTTGCTCTATTCTTTTAACGGAAAAAACACAATATGTGTCGGTGGGAAGGGTAGTTTAATTATTCCCACACCTTATATCCTCAATGGCTAATCCAATTCAATTAATGCTTATAAGTACTATATCTTGATACATTGGTACACTTTTTAGCAGGACATAAATACTTTATGTTGAAATTCAGTAAACATTTACGTATAAGACAGCCCAATTTATAACTTTCCTCATCATATTTTTCCCTCTCTTAGTTACTCCCATTTCAATTTAATACTATCATTATTTTACAGTTATACCTGCTATGTATCATGGGTATACCAAGTAATATGGTCCTTAACAGTGATGTTATTTGGCTGTGATATAACAGTACAATCAGGTTTCTGCAAGAAGGCCCCATCTGCAATAGCTGCACCATTTGTCAGTTGTGTTGTTATGTAAAGTGTTACACCTGTCAAATCTAACACATGGCAGCTACTGTGCAAATGGGGCCTTTTTGCCCTACCCCTCGATATCCAGTGCTCAATTGTGGTACTTGCCCATGTGTCTGTTTACAAGTAGTTAGGAGTGACGTTTGTTAGCAGGATTAAAATAAAATTTTAACACTTAAAAAATTAAATAAGGTTTATTTATTAACATAGCTCGTAGACTTAGATAACTCTTTCTGAATCTAATTACTCTGTGTACATCAAAGTAAAGCCAATGACATAACACACCTGGTTGTTAATGGATATCAGAACGTCGAGCATATTTAATTCTACTGCACTGTTCACAATATAGGTCGACAGTACTCTTAGAGCATTCCTAAATTGATAATAATCTTGCGATTGAATGGTTGGCGTGTCCTTCGCTGGACATAAATTGATTGACAAGGCTACAATCATCTCCCCAAACCACTTGTAAAAACACAGCGGGCCAGTGCCAACTTGAAATTGAACCCTCTTCCTTCCCTCTTTTGTTCTGAATATATATCAATGATCATCGCTATTTGAGTTATGCAACAGTGTTACGGAACAACCTGTTTTTCTTAGTATTTTGGATGTTTCCCATCTCTGTCTGTACTTTTTTCATTTAATTTGTGGAGTCAAATATGAAATGTTGAGCAATTTATAAAATAGGGTGAACAATTACCAGGAACTTGTGACTGTAGTATCTTGCAGGGATATGTGGTGATTTTTTAAATTTCCTGAAAATGTCCCGCCCTGACTCAAGCGGTTCAAAAGCTTGTGACGCAAATGCTTTTAACTCTGTGTGGGATTGTCCAAACAAAAGGTTACAGAAGGAGTTAAAAGGGTATACCCCCTACCAAAACATGTGGGCATGCTTTAATATAGTGAATTAACATCACCCAGTCCAAAATATATTTTTCTCATATTTCGGGATTTTTTTTTCTTATGGCCAAATTTCAGGAAATCACAAATTGCAGAAAGTCTTGCATCCCTGGAATTCTTGGTGATACTTATATTAAATTTGTTTCTTGTGAATTTGTAAATTATGCAATATGGTAATATGGAAAAAAATAAGAGCTGCAACAATAAGGAGTTTAGTTCAAATTGATTTTAAAAAGAGAAAATTTTATCTTTTACTTTTTTAATACCTTATAAAACGGGTCTGGTAAAACAAGTTTGTATATTAAGTTTAGATAAAATGATACAAATAATTTTATAATTCTGTATGGCAAGGAGGTTGTCGTAAGGTATTTTTGATGTTTAAAGCAGGATTCTATATTGTTGAAATTTGTTTGGGGGCTTTGTTTATGGAATATTTTGGATTGCTATTTGGTAAGTGGTCAATGAAGAGCGCAGAGTCCAATCCTACTCCATTGCCCACTGTTTCTATACACTGATTGGTCACCATACTGAAGCCACTGTAGGCCAATATTGGGAATCTAAAGAGCCCAAACAAGGTTAAGAGATGGTCATTTACACAAAATGTTTTCCCATTGAAACATGCCTTAGAATACATTTTTTTGTTGGCTCTAAAAGCGCAGCTTTCTGATAAATGAGTGGTATACAAAAATCTGAATGTCTAGAGTGTGCTTGTAAAAAATATCATTAGCACTTTGCCTTTCACAAGGTGAAATGGGAACAGTCGTGAAGATTTGGACGAATGATAATTTTTTACTATTGCATGAAATAGGTAGTCCATATTTGTTTTATATCAGAATAACAAGGAATACCAACAAGGGTTATACCAAGACAGAAGTTGTTTAACAGAAGTTGTAACATTTAACATATGAATAAAAATATTAAAAAAAAAAAACCAATCCATTGTATAGAAGATCATTTCATTGATATGCCCGATGTGCTTTATTTCCGTAAGAATAAACTTGGTATTTCTGGGCCAAATGAAATGTGTTTCTACAGCATCTCATGTCACCCCTACATTTACCTTTAGGTGTACAAAAAGGTTTAGTAATATACTGTATGCAGGACATTTTGTGCAATGAAATTGTTTCACTATCTTAAAAGAGTGCTTTGTTGCTGTGTGTTAAGCATTGTCACTTCTACATTCAAACTGCGAGCTTGTTCATACGGAACTTTTTGGTGGTGAATGTCTGCAAGTAGTCCAGGCTTCTCGTAATCAAGTAGGGGAAAGCAATGCATTTACATGGGAACAAGCACCTTTAAATGGATTACTGGGTGTTTAGCAATTTTGGAAATGGAAATGAAAAAAATTGATCCTGAATCATACCCATTTAATTTTCAACTTCATGGAGAATATATCAATGGGGGTATTTACTATTAGGGTAATCTGTTTCTCTCTCTTCTTAACCACAGGCCAAATTATCAGGAGCAGTCATTAAGAACCTCATTACAACAACAGTCAGTTTTCATGACACCTTGTAAAATGTTTTATTTCATATTATTACAAGTGGTCAGGTACAGAACAAATAACTTCACAGGTAATAATAATAATATATGTATGTTTGATACATATTTATTCTGCCAGCCAGGCTTGGCACTGAAAGCTACCACATTTAAACCAAATATATATACTATAGATAATATTGTTTACAAAGATGTACGAATGCCGGTGACAAACAATACAGTGTATAACACTGATAAGTTTAAATAAAAATAAAAGGTAACAATGCAAATACAGTTTGTTTTGTAACTGCACTTTTATTTAGTACAAAGTTGGGTCATCCTCTGTGTAATAGTTGACATGTACCTTGTTTTGTCTTCATGAGAGAGTCATGCCTGATTGATATTAAAGCTCAATAATTCTATTACATCCTTGCACTTGAATAACCCAAATGGTCAAAGGGGCAGTTGTCAGTGGGTTTTATACTGCATATGCATAAGTTGAGCCAAAATTGATATTTCAGTTTATAGGTTTAAGGAATCACAGAGAATCACTTCCACCTTGTTCACTGTGAAATTGCTAGTGTCGTTGTTGCCACCGTTTGGGCACCATTACGTTTGTACGGGGGTCAAATGATGGTATTGCACTAAAAAACCTTGCCCATGTGTTCGCTTTAGCATACGTTTCAGAAGTTAGTTTGCCCTATCTGTATGGATCGTTCAGGATTATAGGTGAAACTTATTTGGTCTACAGGGATCAAAAACATGCAAAATATGCACTGATTTTGATGAACTGGCTCAAATTGTGCTTTACCATCCAATTCATATTAATAATAGTTTGCCCTATCTTGGATTCTCGTTACCATGGTAACATGAAATGTAAATCCGTTCTTAGTAAGGGGCCAACTAGGGTGTACCATGGTAAGAAGTAACCCTGATAGGGCAAACTATTCTGAATATGACTTGGATTGGTAAGGCATCAATTTGAGCCATTTCATCAAAATCAGTGCATATTTTGCATTTTGACTCTGTAGTATAAAAATAATTGACCTTTGACCTTTTTTGCTAATACCTTCCTGCCTGATCCATCCCAGATAAGGGGCAAACCTATGCCTTAATTCTGATGATGAGAGGAACACATGTGTGAGGGTGTTTGCAACAATTTCAATTCAGAACCTGTACAAACTTCATTGGTGCCCAGGTTGGCAATACGATGCAAGAACAATTTCACAAGCTGGCAAGTGATTCGGATGTCCTTATACCTATGAAACTGAAAAATCATTTTGGCCTAAAAAACATGGAAGTTGGAGCACCGCCTCCTGCTACAATGGTTGTGATCACCCATGTGAGAGTTCCATTTTTCATCGGATATTGATTAATCAATTAGCATGTTATTATTAGCCTCGCTTTAGGGATTGGGAGGGGGACTTGTCACAAGAGTTTCATCACATAGCAATGTGAAACCTTCAAAAATGTCTTTAAATGGTCATCTGCTTGTATGCTTTTTTAATCTCTCAACAGAGTTTAATATAGACCACATGTCACAATCGGATGTAGTTTTGGTTTGCAGGTAGTGATGGGTAGAACATGGCATAGGCCTAAATCATCCAACAAGTGACATAAAATGTTTAATTGGGAATTATATGAAGTAGATGTTTCAGTTAACTCGGAAGGTTCCATCAACAAGGTGTCTATTACAAAAAGTTGCTACCCTCTAGATTTGCCTAACTATAATACTGTCGACCTTTAATTGTTTGTATTTAACCAGAGATTTTACAGAAGCCCCACAATCCCATGCAAAACTATTTTATCCAACCCAGGTGCAACGTCATTTGCACTGTCAAATCCCACTGAATCTGCCATATCTTGTCTGCTAATCGCCAGACAATAGTACAATGCAAGACCTCTGGAGAGAATAGGCTTGATATACACAAATTAATGGAACCCTCACAATAGTTTCGAGCACTTTTAGATGTAAAATGACATGTCAAGTTGGAAGTAGACGGTATCGTATCCAAATAGCTTTTAGCACACAGTGGCTATAAAAACCGGAAGTTGCAAACATTTTCTTAAGACTCCTGCAATAAGCAGCCATACGGGTTAATGTACTTTTCTCGGATCTCTTTAAAATACGACATTCTACTGTGTCAACCATGGCCATGCATGGGAAAGGGGAACAGCCATGGTTGCCAGTATGACATTTTGAATATCAAATCATTGTCACTGGAGGGCTTTTCCTCTTTTATAACCAAGAGCATCACAAAATATCGTAATTGTCCAGGATTTGCAGACCACCCATAAGCCATTTTTCCAGTTGCCCCATTGCTTTGCTCTTATTATCTCAGTACATTTTTGAAACCTTTAAGTTGAGAACATCACGGAATAAGTTGCATTTGGAGGTCCTTATTTACTTTCATTAAAATGAGTCACATTTGTGAGATTTTTAGTTAAATCTAAAATTTAGATGTTATGCAAAACATCAAAGGGCCTTTTTTTTGGTTTATTGCAGATGCATAGCAAGATGGTACTCCACATTTAAAGCTTATAGCTAAGGCTTCATGCACATTGTTTGCTGGTGATATTTATTGCAATATTTCATGAGCTAATTTGCATAAATTATGAACAATAGAAAAGTTGGTGTTTTCAAAGGTAAGTGAACGGCAGGGGTCCGTACGTTCGCGAAACTCAACGTGCACCCTACGTGATACCTAGCTCCTTGCGTATGTCCTACTAATAGACTCCTTTTATAACTAGTGTCACTTCTTTGGATAATAGGTCCACTCAGGCATGGACATAGTAAGCACGTAGATTTACGATTGAGTTTCCGTCGGACGGACCCCAGTCCGACAACCTGTTTTCAACTTTTACTCATACAACTTACTCCATCAAAATTGAGATTTTTGGTATTGGAACGAAAATTTTTCCGTACTACCCCAGTGAAATTTTAGGCCCAGGACATGTTTCTTTTTTGATGTTATGAACAAAACGTCTAAAAATGTGGTCGACCACTTATTAACACACACTGTCCCATTGGCCAATTCAGTACACATTTATGCTTCTCTACTGTCCAAATGGCTGGACTGAATTTAACTAAAATTTTTTCTTGTAAAGTAAAATGTAATTAGGCTGATCCCACCATATGGGAAAGTTAAGCGAAGGCTGCCATGCATACCTGTTGCTGTAACATTATTGCATATTTGGGTGAGCTAATTTGCATAATTTAGACATGTTTAAATACCCAATATCATTTTGGCAATGATGGCAAAAAGCAAGGCAAAACTGGTTTTTGGACGACGAAATTGACCCACAGTTACAGCCTTCCCTGAAACTTCTCACTTCATCAGTGCTTTGGCTTAAAAAGCATTTGTTCTGAACGTTGTAAAACATTGAAAACAAATTGTATTTATTTCGCAGAGCATTCATTACAAATTGTGAGGCGATTGTTGCGTTTGTAGAAAATCCTCAACATTTGGACACACCGTTGTGCACGTCCAAAGAAGGAGCTTTAGCTCATAGGATTTCTCTTGTTTCATCAACCGCGAGGGGGAAAATGAAAGGTTAAATAGGGGAACCTACATGCCTCCAATTGCTCCAATCGTGTTAAAGTATACCAGTTGTTTTGTCTGGTTATAAAGATTTCAAATATGTAATAGGTTTGTTCATACTGTACAAACTATGGTTTGGGGCGTTATGGGTTATAAAAAGGTGAAAGGTGCCAAAACGGTCATTTCAAATTGTACAAGATCAAAAAATTAAAAGTTGCTGAGACTGGTCAAAAGTGAGAAAATTGGTAATCTAGATAAGTCAATGGAAATAAGAAAATAGTTTTTTATAGTTTTTTTATTATTTGGCCAAGTACTAAGTAGTTTAACAAGTGTACGTTATCCAATATCCATTGAGTGGGCTAGTGACCCTTATTTCTCCTTTAATAGTGGAGGAGCTAGTACCCAGGTCAAACATCTCGTTTACCACCTCACTACAGAAAAGGTTTACACCTTTGGTAGGTAGTATGGAACCCTCTTTATCGAACCTAGGTAGGTAGTACTCTCACATGTGGGTCACTTTTTCAATAGTAGGCCAATTAAGTTTAATCACAGGGGTCAAACTTTTGAAATGCTCCAATCATGTTGAAGATGTATGTCATATTCCGCCTAGTCATAAGATTCCAAAAATGTATAGTTTGGTACCAACTATACCAATGGTTTGGATTTAAGGGTAAATGGCTAAAATGGTAAAACAGGTCAATTTCTATTTGTAACAGGGGTCAAATCGAAGTTGGCTCCATTTTGTTGAAATGAGTATGAAGTTGTTTCATCTAGTTAATGACGTCAAAATAAGGAATAGTTAGTTTGTACCATCTGCAAATGCAGTTACCAATGTAGGGGACAAAAAGGTCATAGGTCAACATGCCCCAATTGTGTTTACCTTCTTTGACCCCTATCGCGGTAAGCAGTTAACATAATTACACTAGACCGTTTTATGAGTCTCTAAACCTCAGGCAAATAACTTACTTGCACAGTATTTTAAAATATAATCAGATTAACTGTTTAATGTTGACCCGCTGGACAATTGCAATATTGACCTTTTATGACATTTTAGCCATTTTACTTTATAACTCCAAAACCAATGGTCGTAGGTGGTACAACTATACATTTTTGGAATCCTTATGATTAGATGGACAAGATGGCATACATTTCAAACATGATTGGGGGCATTTTATTAAAAGTTTGACCCCTTTGTACTTTAAATTTGGCCCCTATTGAAAAAGTGATACCACAATTTGAGAGTATACTACATACCTAGCATTGATGTAGAGGGTCCTACGAAACTACCAAAGGTGTCAAACCTTTTCTGTAAGTGAGAGGTAAACGAACTCCTTACATAAGGCCCTCCCTATTATATTATGCTCCTCCTCATTACCACCACCCCTGAAACAGAACATGCGAGATAGTCCAATGATTCAATTTTAGTCTGTTTGCTAATGATGATAATGATGATACATTTTCTACCAAAATGGAACAATTTTTTTTTGTTAACTCCTGTATATAACCAGAAAACTTGCACTTTCTGGATATTTGCATTTTCAGCTTTTGATGCCGTAAACTCCAACTTGGTCGTACATGAACACACTATAACCCCATCTTTGCAATCCTTGCAACTAGACAAATTGGTATATTTTTCAACAGGGGGGGAAAAAACATTGGAGCACTTTTGGATGTTTTGGTTGCCCTCTTGTAATCTTTCATTTTCCCCTCGTCGTGAACATGAGAAATTGCAATCCCGTATAGCAAAAACTCTTTCTTTGACTTGCTTTAACAACCTCTGTTGGCCAACTCGTTGGGCTAATTAATATAATTGTTTATTGAAACTAAGTTTTTTTTAAAATACGAGTCTCTTGTAATTGTTGGACCTACATTTGTTTGTAAGAAATTCCATAGGCTACATCTACATCAAAATCTATTGAAATAGTCGGGTAGACCTTCATGTGACCGTAAAGTTGAGTAATGGACACAATTTCTTTGCTGATATGATAGATGAGGGTGTGAAAATAAGAATCTGCCGTGTTCCACCGGGCACCTTGAGCATTTTAGAATCCAAGATGGCGTCGCCATAAAGATAATTAGCTATTCAACCCTATATTATCAAACTATGGATTCTAGATATACTATAGGATCCAAATGACAGTGTGTGGCAGCACTTGTAACATTAAGTCTTACTTCAAAGCAAAATGGAAGCCAAATCCCATAATTTTTTTTTTAAAAATATGCAAAACGCAAATACCACCTGCGATAAAATAGACGAAATTACTTAGGTTATGTTGCTAGACCCCTTAAATTGTATTTTTGTTTTTAAAATTGTAAACCATGGCGTCAATCACTATGGCAGCCAAACGTGAACATTTCAACGTTATATAACATCTCTCTGGTTATTTAACAACGCATTATTACAACTTTTTATTGCTCGTGTTTCTGTTTTAATGGGCTTGTTATGCTTTGTCATTTAAGTTTGGATTTATTTATTTCGAAAGGTTTCTACAGGGTGACCCTAGATAATGGCATCACTTGTAAATTTAGCTTCAAAGGTTGACAAAAAGAAGGACTTACTCACTTTTGGTCATTTTGAGATTTTGCCATCTAAAATAATTCTGCAACACCCACAGATTCTTAACACCCAAATGACAATTTAACTACCACATCACTTCAGGACTCCGGAGAGAGAAAATAAGTGACGGGGGAAATCAGAAGGGTCAGCTTGATAGGGTGTATTGTATCAAACCAGAAAGTCTGATCATCGGAGGTATCGGGTTGTGAAGAATCAATACATTTTTGTTCGGTAATTGGGCATCTATCTATAGCTACTGCCATGGCTATCTATTTCGTCGTCCCCAGTTTGTTTTTTGAAGTTGCGAGTCAATCCGCTTTGAGAACCAGCAAAATACGATGCGACGAACCCAAAAGTCACGAGCCATATTGATCTTAAAATTCAGTCCCCAGTTATTTGTATTTCTTCACAACCCCCGCTATCCTCTGATGCTCAGTCTTTCTGTATTGGTGCAAATACACCCCTATCTACTATGATACCTTCTTAATTTTTAATATCGCCGCAATTCTCTAACTATTGGGTTTACAGCCTATTTCTCAACTCGTGTTTAAATTTGACAATGGCTTACATTTCGTAAAGTTTCTGGCCAATGGTTACATAGAAGCATTTATGAGTATTCTTTGTCTGGCCTTTCTAATGCAGAACCACTGTACCGGCCCTTGTTGTATGCCAAAAAATACTCGTTACAGTGGTTCTGAACAGAAGGGTTTTTCCTTAATTCGAATTATCAAAAATCTTTTATTGCTAAATTAAGCAAGAGTTTGGAATTGGCGGGAGAAGAGATGACTCTGAAATTCAATATGACGCGGGGTTTCTATGTAGGGTTTGAATGCATCATATATTTGTCGCCCATTTTAAGACATGACGTGAAATGCTCCTAATTGCATTTTTATTTTACGTTGGATGGATCTTCTCGGATGAAAACAAGACTTAAAACATTGAAACAATCGATTTTGAATGATAGGGTCGACAATTTTCATTCTTTTACACAAGGTATCAATATATATTAAGAAAAGTAAAAGTAATTTTTCATGAGGGGCCACTCAAAAAACGTGAGTTTGGGAGACTTTGAACTCCTGCCTCGTGGAATCTTATTGCTTAGCTGCTTTTTATTTTCTAAAAATGGACGATCAAAGTTTGCAACTAAGAAACTGTGTATCGAAACCTCCCTCGTATAATGTTAATTCCATTGTTACTTTTTGAGAAATAATATGCAGTGATCGTTTTATATTAAGCCAAAAAATGTTCTCGGAAAGAAATTGACAAAAATCCAAAGCAAAATTGGTCTTTTTTAGGTGAAATAGAGCTAAGCGAATTGGGGATTTGTTATTCCGAAGGGGGTTTTTTTTCGGACACTTTGTTATTCGCGGGCCGAATTTTCGCACTTTTTCTTCTGACGGACTTAAATACTGAAAAAATGCGCATTTTTAAAAGTTTGCGCACGGTCTTGTGAGACAATTTTTTTGTAGTAAACTTGGCCATTGTGTATAATTAGAAGTTTAAGCAAAGAAAGATAGATGGTAGGAAAAGAAGTCGGTGGGTGTGGTCAAGGCGTACTTTGCACTGCCAACCCGGGGCCAACCTAATCACTTGACTGAGTGAACCCGATTTCATTTTGAGATGATCTGAATTTCTTGATATGGCTCGAAAAACAGCCAATGTTTACTTTCCTCGCCTGATTGCCGCTCACCGTGCTTGCATTGTCGCTGTCTCTTGAAACTGCTTCGTTGTGTGTGATAGACTGTAGTAACATGTTCTCTAACGTCAGATTTTGCTTTCCGGTACTCCCTGCGCTCTATCTTCTATTAGATGAGACCCGCCCGCTTCATCCGTTTCGCCATTTGGACAAGGAGTTGCGCTGAAGTTCTCGCTTGTGATCGCGTTGTGAATGTTGTGTGAAGTCGCGGTTGTTTGCATCGATTGCATCATGTCTAGACCCATTTTTTGGAGATGGTGCTTCTGGTCTGACAGGTTTCTTTCCAAGACTTCTGAATTTTGTTCGAAAACAGGTGCCAAATCCCAGCTTTTATAAACAGTAGTAGCACTTTGCTTTACCTGGTAGTGTAATCCAAAATTTCATGGTATAAATCTGATCGATCTTCGCCATCAATCGCTTCACTTGGAGCACATTTATCAACGGAGCATTTGCGTTGTATTGAAATCCACAAGTTCTTTACAATGAGTTGCTTGATAGCTGGACGACGGGTTCCTGTGTATCCATGAAAGTTACTTCCATTTGATTCCAGTATGTCTACGCCGGTGAACACTACTGCGGTTGCTCGCATGACAGAGTTTCCTACCTCCCACGTTCGTGGTATCGTTGGCAAGTTTTTCGTATGACATCATGAGGTCACCAATACCAAAGCCACATGATCACTGAGGACCTGGTAGGGTGGCATGAAAGCACTTTGTAATCAGATTCAGATGTTGTTTGGGGTCTCAAGATTGCCAGGCTGGAGTATCTACAATATATTCTATCTCTTTGCCTAGAATGGTCTGCGTATGTACCTGGTGCGTTGTTTGTACTATTCCTGCATCGGTATGGGAATTCGCAATAATGTAATCTTTGGAGTTGGCTACTCGCAGAAGTGTTTTGGACAGTTGATGTTTTTCCGGTTCCTTTGGGTCCCAAGAAGATCACAACATAGACTTGGAGTTTGGCATCGTAGAAGTTTTTAAACCACCGCTTTTGCATTGAGAAATCTACAGAAATTAAAAAAAAACATACAGAAAATTATTGTATCTATCTTCAGTTTGCCCTTCTGAACTATGCATCCAGTTCGAAAATTTAAAATTCAATGAATAGACAGAATGACCCCTCCTAAAAACATGTCAATGTTTTCTCCATTGGGTTCTGCCATCCTGAACACACATCATTAGACTGAAGTTCAGTCATCGCAAAACATGCAAAACAGTTGGTAATTGGCATTAATAAAAGTGTGCTTTGTTGGTATTTGTGTAAATGCCTAAGTGTTCCATTGAAACCAAACCACACGTCCACAAGAGCAAAACAAAAAAAAAATAGTTTTCCGCTATAATAGTACATTTTCTTCTATTCAAAAAACTATAACTATTTCCTCCATATTCCTCTCACCGCGCACGTGCAATGACAAGGCGTTCAGAACAAAGTATCAAATTGCTTTAAAAAACGAGTTGTAAAAATCAACGAGGGAATAATGCTTTTGGAGCTTCGTTCTCGATTATTCCTATTCAATGCGTTTTTGGAAGGAACATGGAATAAGGACGTCAGATTCAGCTTATTCCGTGTTTTTGCTTTCTTTTTCGTATTTTAATTAATTCCATCACAACCTCATGTAAGGTATATTCTTTAAACGCGTGTTTAATACGCTACCACCTAATTTATCGTGCGACTGCTTATATATACAAAGCGTTGCCAAAACCTTCAATTATTTTGGTTGTTTTTAGCACAAAGAGCATACATGTCTGAATCCAACTGTTAACGAATTGAAAGAACAGAATCAAGTACTAGAGTAATTTTACTGCATGTGAAACGAATCTTTTTCAAAACTTATGACATTAAGCAAAGCATTTCCAATTTTTCAGTAATAATTTTGAGACAGGAACACCAAACTAAAAAAGTAATGATAAGCTGTATCATCAAAAAGGATTATAATAACACATCACCAAACAATGCTTTCCACTATTGCTTCAAAATTATTGATGTAAGTTGGTCAATGAAAATTTACCCAGAATTATGCAAAGGTAGCTAGCTAATGAGTACAAAGGTAATATAAACAACACAGTACAAATACCCACCATGTTCTATTACACCGAAATGTTTGAAAAGCTAGCTTGCGACATGTTAAGACGGCAAATAGTAATATAAGACAATAAAATACCTATATCTCCTCAATATATTTCATAACCCTGACCTCCTTCCTGGTTTAAGCCGGAGAAAGGGAAGGAAACAATGAGAAAACCATTTCTCTTCTCAGTGCTGTAGAATTTTGTAGCCTATGGTAACGTTAGGGTTAAAATTGAAAAACAATTAAGTGTGAGTTGTTTACAATTTATAACGGTGAACTTACAATGGCATGACGGTCTTAATGCACCTTCTATATGGTCACAAGCAATATTGCTGTTGCAATGTATCCATCCTGCAAATTCCAACAGTCCTAAAATAGCCATCACACTGGCAGTGTGTTTAAATTTAATATGTGCCAAAAGTATAGGTGGAAGTGGGTAAGACCGTTATATCGGATACAAGGTAAACTAAGTAGCTTTTCGGGTTGGTGCCCAAAAATTTACAAAAACACACCATCAGAATTCTTCAAATATCGAAATGATTGGAGATATGGATTTTCTTGTGTAAAATGAGAGAGAATTTCTTCATTAAGGTACGGTGAATTGGATAAATGGGACAGCAATTTATAACACAAGCATCAAAAATGTAAGAGATTTATTGAATATAACCTGTCCAAATGGAATGATGTTTGGCAGCGTTCTTTCCGTCGGAAGCATGGGCTTCCGGTTAAACACGGATTTTAACATCTCGAGTTCCAAGGAAAAATCAAGGTGTATAAACTTCCGCGTGTATCAAGAAAAGGTTAAGTCAGATATGTTATTGACCTCAAACTGAACTATCAAGAAAATACACAAATATACTAACATGGTATATTTCACAAAATTTTAAGTTGCTTGGAATTCCATACAAAATACATGACAAAAAAGCCGCCTGATGCATGTGCTCAGTGGCGGCGACAGGGGGGGGGGGGGGGGGGCCGGCGGGGCATTTGCCCCCCCCACCCCAAAATTTTTGTCTGCCCCCCCCCCACCCCGTGTCGAAAGAAGAAAAAATGAATGATCATTTGGGGCAAAAAATTCAGTGCTTTGGGGCCAAAAATCAGCGATTTTGGGCCAAAATTGGTGAAAAATTTCCAAATTTCCATATTTTTGCTCCCCCCAAGGAATCAATATTCACTGTTTCCCCCCAAGACATAGGATTCACTTTGCCCCCCCCCCTTTGCCCCCCCCCCCAGAACAGAGGTCTGGTTGCCGCCACTGCATGTGTTTAGTACGTGTACGTATCCTTTAAGAACGGATACTTTAGGATCCTCAAGCTTACTTTGTTTACTTGATAACCAAGTATTAGATTGATGTGTGCTAGTGCTGGTTATATGTTATAATCATGTAATAACAAGGTTCCTTTCCTGCATACAATAGGGGCAAAACATCCAAAAACCAAGGGAAAAAGAAAATATCAAGGAAGGATAAAAAAAAGATAGCCAGATTTAATGTATTTAACAGTGACAAGCTATGGTCATTTAACTTTGTAAAATTTTTTTTATGAATGTGAAACGTAAAACAATTGGGTTACTTAAATTTATTGGTTTAATGAGAAATTTGAACCAGATTGTCAATACCTTTGTCGTATGTTTGGATGAGAACGACCCTCCTTTCGTATTTAATTTGTGCTGTAAATTTTAATTTATAAATGCGTTTCCAAACAACCTCCTAATTCCTTGCATTTAATCTTTCGTATTATGGCAAACGTAAGGTGAATTCATATGCAAATAAAAAAGGGTAAATTATCTCAATATTTTAACAAGTGGCGATTCGATATATTAGCAAGCTAATACTTAAGTAAGACTTGCTCTTTATACTTTGATGCATGTTATTATTAACTTTCGTTTTATTTAAGTGTACTGTGCCCTGCATCTTTGGATTTTCATGATTGTATTTTTTGTATTTCTTCTTTTTCTGCGAATGTAACTTTTTAAAATTGACTTTTAGATATTAAACCTTACAGTTGGGTAATACATTTCATGCGTAATGATGATTATCTAATTAGTATTTGCATAAATCGCGTTATAAAATTTAGTTAATAAACTGTAACGCATACAATATCGCATCGTTCACATTGGTGGGGTGATGAGTGCTGATGTTGCAAAGTATTGTGATTATTATTATTAATAAGATTACTATTATAATTAGGCTCATTTGATAAGTCCGGCCCATTTTCTTTAAGCTGTAACGTTATGAATTATGGGACAATGATGTATCTTTCCGGTTGGGGTCACGATGAGGCTATGTGTATATACCTATATTTGACATACTAATGATTGAGAGCTCAATTGCCAATAATTTGACCTAATGCTTCTTGGACGAGCACCATGGGTCGTCTTCATCCAAATTGTTCGACAAGTATAACATTCTGATCTTATGTGAGCAATGGTCATTATGCAAAGCATAAATCTTGCTCTACATTTTCTCGTATGTGACTATTCAGAATTCATATTTTATTGGTTAATTTTAAAAATTTTAATTAATATGTTATGTACAATTTCTACACACTATACCATATTGCAGTCGATCATATGACACAATAGCAGGGTATTTTTCGAAATGCAAATAATTGGCAATCGAGTAAATTTATTGACCAGCACCAGGACTACATAATACAGTTTGATTCATAAATGTCCGACTTGAAATTGACTTTTCAGACCCTCTGGCATATTACATGCGAGAGGCGATATCCTATGCATGGAAAGTATAGCCGCAAAGGTATGCTTCTGTGTTTTTTTTAAGGTTTCGATACCCGTTATAGTATAGATATAGCACTAAACGATAAAAAGAATTGTTTATGCGCAACCATGGTCTCTGGTGCTATCTAACACAGGTGTACTGTAATAGTGAATATCATGAATATGAAGCCAAATATTTCAGACGCGGAAGTTAATTTCAAGATTGATATGACGCAATTGGGCAAAGGAAGCCACGATGGTAGAGTGAGTTGCACATTAACAGTACATAAAGCCAGTAACCCTCGTCCCAAGTCATATTTATCAAAAATATTATGCCAAATAATATAGGTCAGCGGGCATATTACCGGATTCCTGATAATTGCATCTCCCCTAATCTTTTAATATTGTCACACGATCAGTAAGTGATATTCGCAAACTACCTGCTGTATCGTTTGCCTCTTTCGAAACTTAACAACAGTAATTTGAAGATTAAGTATGGTGCTGCATGCAATACAAATAGACAAATATATTCATGAGCACAATGTACACCTACCGTAATATGGTTAAAACAAGCGGCAGATCCATATTCGCATGTACGGTATTCACGATTTGAGGCTATGTCGAGCTCGAATCATTAATATTGAGAGTGCGGGGGGTATTTCTAGTCAAGATAGTACTGAGCATGCGTGAGACCGTGTCCATGACCTAGTGCTGCCGCCCGCACGTAATCTCATTTCGGTAATCAGGTATATGTTTTTCGCTTTCCCTTGCAGTGTTGTTATTTACCTTAGGTAAAATGACAAAAGAGAGCAAGTAACTTGCAGTAAGATAGTAAAAGTAATTAAAAGAACAGTTGCTAAAAAAAAGGGTTCAATCGAAACGATTTTCAACATTAACTCTCAATCTATAAGTAACTAGTAATAATAATAATAATGAAAATGTTATAACCGCAATATCATCCACAAAAAGGCGCCATTAAGGCGCAAGACAATAGAACTTTAAACATTACATCCAAACACATATTAAAATATACATCATAAAAATTAAAAAAAAAACACAATCATATAAAAAAAATAATGAAATGCCTGCATTAAAAGACACGCATAACACATCATAAAAAACCAATAAATCAGAAAATATTCAAAAATCAATACGTTTGGTTTCATCTCATTTGTTTTTTTTTTAACCAAGAGATAACTCAGTTTACTGGGGAAGCGAAAAATCGAGTTGTTCCATCTACTGTGGAACGGTGACTGAGAATAGTAATAAGTTATTAACATTTGAAATAATTTGAAATTCAACGAAGAATTAATTTCATAAAGAAACTTTAAAAGATGTGAAAACAGTACCGTAATGGTGGACTGATCTTCAGGTGTTCTGGATTTAAGATAAAGTGAATAATCGACATACTGTTGTTTGGTATAAAAAATCATGGCCTGTTACAAATACCCACTATGTTCTATTACACCGCAATGTTTGTGATGTAGGTGCGACATGTTAATACGCATAATATTAATATAAGACAATCAAATACACATGCATCATCAATATATTTCATAACCCTGACCTCCTTCCTGGTTTAAGTCTACATGCCGGGAGAAAGGGAAGGAATAAAGGGAGAAAACATTTTCTCTTCTCAGTACTGTAGCATTTTGTAGCCTATGGTAACGTTAGGGTTAAAATTTGAAAACAATTAAGTGTGAGTTGTTTACAATTTCTAACGCGTGGGATTTTTGCGCCGAATTTTTTTGTAATTGTCTAACTTTTAAATGCGCTTCTTTTCATACCAAAAAAATTAAAATCGGCCAAGCCGTTAATGAGTTAATTAGTGAGGGTCCCATGGAACCCCCCCCCTTGGGCACTAACGGAAGTCAGCTGAGAATATTTAAAAAAATCTAAGAACCAAAGCAATTTTTTTTGCTGATATATGTTCACACATACATATAAGTAAACAATTAATAGCAACATTAAAAATAATTAACCCTTTATGTGCTGAAAACAAACAATTTCATTGTGGACGTTGCTAAACCGTTACTGTACAAAGTCTATGGGAAAATGACGTGTATTTTGCAACACCCGTTAAAAATACAGGATTCTTAAGACCTCAAGTTTTTTGTTAAATATATGTAATTTGGGTCTTCTAGAGTAGATATCAACATAAAATAAGTTTTCAAAAAAGTTTGATGTAAGCGCAAGGTTCATTTGAATTTTCCGTCTTTTTGCCCATTTTTTGCGTGTTTTGAAAACAATGTTTTGCCCCTAATTTGCAGCCCAAATAACAAATTTAATTTTTATTGCTGATTTGGGCTTGTCTTATTACCCTTCACATGTGGTATAAATTTCGTACAAAAATTCCCTCGGGAAAGTGGTTTCCTTAGGGGGGTGCCAAAAATTTACAAAACACACACATCAGAATTATTTCAAATATTAGGAAATGATTGGAAGATATGTATTTTATTGTGTCAAAATGAGAGAGAATTTCTTCATTAAGTTACAGTGAATTGATAATTGACAGCAATTTATAACACAAGCATCAATATAATGTAAAATTATTTAAGATAATCTGTCCAAATGGAATGTTGTTTGGCAGCGTTTCTGTCCGTCGGAAGCCATGTCATTGCGTTTGCAGATATTGGGCTTCCGGTTAACACGGATTTAACATCGCTGAGTTGCCAAGGAAATTCAAGGTAAACTTTCCTCATGCATGTGTATCAAGAAAGAAAGTTAAGACAGATCTTGTTATTGACCTCAAACTGAACTATCAAGAAAATAGGTATACACAAATATACTAAAATGGTATATTTCACAATTTATGATGATTAGAATTCCATACAAATATATTATACATTACAAAAAAGCCGTCTGGATGCCATGTGATTAATGTACGCGTGCGTATCCTTTAAATGCCAATTCCCAGTGTAACACTGATAAAAGCGAACGGTGCTTTAGGATATCCAAGCTTACTTTGTTTACTTGATTAACCAAGTTATAAGATTGAGCGTGCTAGTGCTGGTTATCTGTTATAATAACAAGGTTCTATTTCATGCATAACTCCAGGGGAAACATCCACAACACCAGAGGAAAAAGGAAAACAATATCATAGGAAGTATAAAAAAGATAGCCATATTTAATTTATTTAACAATGACAAGCTATGGTCATGTTAACTTTTTAAAATTGTACTTTTAGATATACCACCTTTACAGTTCTGTAATACATTTCATGCATACTGATGATTATCATAATTAGTTAATTTGCATAATTCACGGTAAAATTTAGTTAATAAACTGTAACGCATTACATTATAATATCGCACCCTTTTCATATCTGGTGGGGTGATGAGTGCTAAGTGTTGCATAGTATTATGATTTTACTTAAGATTAATAATATTAATATTATAATTAGCTAATTTGCATAATTCAAGGCCAATTTTCTTTAAGCTGTACTTTATGAATTATGAGGCAATATGATGCATCTTTCCGTTTGGGTCACGATGAATGGTTATGTGTATGGGCCTATACGTTAATGTGATTTGTGCATACTAATGAGTTGATGAGCTCATTTGCATAATTTGACTAAATGTTTTTGACGCGCGGCATGAGTTATTTCTTCATCCAACTTGATCTTATTGTTGGAGCAATGTTCATTATGCAAAGCATAAATCTTGTTTTACATTTTCTTCGTACTGTATGCCTATTTCAGAATTCATATTTAGGACTCATAAAAATTTTAATATGTTATGTACACTCAACATACTATAACCATATTGCAGTCGATCATATGACACAATAGCAGGGTATTTTTTTAAATGTAAATAATTAATTGGCTATCGATAAATATTTATTGACAGCACCAGACTACAGTCGTTACACAAATGTCCGACCTTGAAAATGACTTTTCAGACCTCTGGCATATTACATGCACTGCATATCCTATGCATGGAACGTATACATACGCAAAGGTATATGCTTTCTTTGTTTTTTAAGGTTTCGATTTAACCCGTATTATAGTTATAAGATATATCACTAACCGATAAAGCATTGTTTATGCGCAACCATGGTCTGGTGCTATATAACACAGGTATACTGTAATAGTGAATATGGAAGCCAAATATTTCCAGACGCGGAAGTTAATTTCAAGATTCCTAGTATTACGCCATTGGCAAAAGGAAGCCACAGTGGTAGAGTGAGTTGCACATTAACAGTTCATAAAGCCAGTAACCTCGTCCCAATTCCATATTTTATCAAAATATTATTGCAATATAATATAGGTCAGCGGGCATATTACCGGATGACCGTTCTGATAATTGCATTCCTAATAATTTAATACTGTCACACGCATCAGTAAGTGCACTATTCGCAAACTACCTGCTGTATCTTTTGCCTCTTTCGAACTTAAACAACATATATTTGAAGATTAATTATGGTGCTGCATGCCATACAAATAGCAAATATATTCATGAGCACAATGTACACCTACCGTAATATGGTTAAAACAAGACGGCAGTATCCATATTGCATGTACTGTATTCACGATCTTGAGAGCTATGTCGAGCTCGAATAGTCAAGATAGTACTGAGCATGCGTGAGACCGTGTCCATGACCTCGTGCTGCCGCGTAATCTCATTTCGGTAATCAGGTATATGTTTTTCGCTTTCCCTTTTGCAGTGTTGTTATTTACATTAGTAAAATGAACAAGATGCAGCAATTAACTTGCAGTAAAAGCTAGTAAAAGTAATTAAAATACAGTGTGTCTAAAAAAAATGGTGCAATCGAAAACGATTTTTTCAACATTAACTCTCAATCTATAAGTAAATAGTTAATAATAATAATAATGAAAATGTATAAACCGCACATATCCGCCACAAAAAGGCGCTTAAGGCGCAATGACAATATAACTTAAACAATTTAACATCCAAACCATATTAAAAATATACATCATAAACAATTTAAAAAAATACACAATCATATAAAAAAAATAATGAAATGCTGCATTAAATAGACACGCATAATACATCATAAACAACCTAATACAATCAGAAAATATTTCAAAATCAATACGTTTTGTTTCATCTCATTTGTTTTTTTTTAACCAAGAGATAACTCCAGTTTACTGCGGAAGAGAAAAATCGAGTTTTTCCCATCTACTGGTTGAACGGTGACTGAGAATTAGTTAAATAAGTTATTAACATTTGAAATAATTTGAAATTCAAAGAAGGAATTAATTTCATAAAGAAACTTTAAAAGATGTGAAAACAGTTACGTAATGGTGGAAATGATCTTCAGGATGTTCTGGCTTTTAAGATAAACATTCGACATACTGTTGTTTGGTATAAGAAAATCATGGCCGTACATATACAGCAAGTCAGCAACCTCAATTTACTTTGGAAGAGAGAGTTTGTATGGTCCTACCGACTCCAAATTTTTATTGACTTCAACAATTTGTAGTTAATGCACAAAGATAGTGCAATATTTTTAAACCATTTCATTGTATTTATTTGCAAGTTTTATTGCTTCTGGCATTATTTTAACAGATAATTTAAAAGATCTATTAAATTGGAACGTGCAATAAATAGTTGCATTTGTTTATTATTTATGAAAAGAGAATATCTATCATTGAACTTATATTAACTATTAAAGCCGTGTCGAGAAAACTAGACTTCCTCCTTTGTGTACTTTAATCTGCATTTGGCTAGAGAAATAAAACATTTGTTATGTTTCAATATAAAACAGGATGGATTTAGTATTTGCTCCAATACAAAATTGGAAATTCCACAATTTTTGTATTAAAGAAAACCATTTTATGCTTAAATCAGATAGGGATATGTTTGAAGATAAGCATTACATCAGTTTACAAATCAGGACATTCAAATTTTGTTGCATCTCTTGTTAGCTCTTGTTGCACATTTATTAACTCTACAATGTTAAATTGAGACTCACTTGAACTGTCCATCAAATTATGCGTATTGCCTATTTTTCATAATACAATCGAATACATAAAAACTCAATTTTGACAACATTGTCAATGACATCGTTTCACCCACACGAGTCTATGAACACAATCTTTCAATTATTTTATTCTGTATACATGTAAATGATCACCATATTTTATGATTTCAGCGTATTCCTTCAACATGTACACATAACATTATATATAGCATTTCCAAAGTGACCTCAACTAGACTATGGGGCATAGACCAAATAACAAGCTGCATAACAAATTCCGTAGTCCATTCAAAGGGAGACAAAACCCGGTGTAAAATTATTGATAAATTATTAACATGACATAACCGTCTCAGTGTTGCTCCAAATAAAACTTGCACGCACATTTTCTTAAAAATGAATAAAATGTCACATCAATTTCTCTTTCATAATATCAGTGACCAATGGATATGTATAGACTTCAGCAAACCATTAACTAAAGATATTACAATGGGCCCGGTATGCGGAGCCATTGTTATAGCCAGGTGTTATCACCTCCACGATTCGGGTTGAGTAACAAAATACCCGTCCTCTTTCACAATAACTAACCAGTTTACATTATGTTGACCCTAAGTTTTCTTCTGAAAGCGCGGTAAATTGAATACAAATGAAGTTAAGCAATAAGTTATGGTAGTTTTAATTCTGCACAAAGTTGTTAGGTCAAAGCTTGCACAGCAACATTCTGGCATGATGTTTGTTTGTCTTTCTTCCTTTTCGAATAAATGATGAAAAACATGTACAAAGTTAATTGAACACGCATTATAGAAGCTAAAGATTTATTTATTTGCGAATGAGGATAAGTATTTTGCGCTTACGTCATTAAAAAAAGGCTTCGTCTAAATCGGAGAGGTGGTAACATCTGAGTCTATTCAACCGCGAGACAATATAACAATGGTCCTGCACTTCCAGATGAAAAGCAATCTGAAATGTTTTTCTACACCGCATACCGAGCCGGTAATTGAATAATCTTTAACTCCATTGTTTGCTGAAGTCTAGTGTATCTATTGGTTACTGATATTGGGGAAAATAAATTGAAGTGACATTTTATTCATTTTCAAGAAAATTTGCAAGTTTTATTTGGGGCAACAGATAGTTATATGATTTTAATAATTTATTATGAATTTACGCTTGGTTTTGCTCTCCTCCCGTGATATGGATTACGAATGGGCTTTTCCAGAAAAAAAAATACCCCCCCCCCATAGAGGGCAAATTTTTTGGTTCACAAAATATCTGGAATTCCTGGCTATTCTTCAATGAATTAACTGGAATTCCAGACACATACCTTCCATAAATTACCAGGAATTCCAGACACTACCTCCCGTAAATTCCAGGAAGTCCTAGACGCCCAATGTAAAAAAAACAATGGAAATCAGAGGATTAGTAGAAGGGGACTGTAGTGTAAGTGTGCGCTTCCGGATAAAATATGTGAATTTTTCAACAAGTTAATGTTAGACAATGAAAGCCATAACATTGATGGAAGCACTTGCCAACCCCCCTAAATGGTCCAGCTGGGGTTTTCAGGTTTATACAGGGGTCAAAAATTTAAAATGTTTGAAATGTTTTAAAAAGCACACAATGGTGTTTGTCTGGTCACAAGGATTCCAAAAAGGTATTAATTTACACTATCTATGGCTTATAGTTTCGGAGTTATGGGGTGAAACTGTAAAAATGTGAACGGTCACTTTTGGTGTGTAAATGGGTCAAAAGTTAAATGTTGCTGTGATGCAGTGTAATATGTGGTGCAAATGTTTCCTAGCTAAAGGATTGAAATAAGGGAATAGTGTGCCTTATCTGCTATGCTTAGTTTTGACGTCTCCAACAAATAGGTCACCGGTCAATATATCCATAGCTGCCAATAGCTGTTGACTTATTTCGCCATTTGGGTTAATAACCAGACACGTAGATAGTCAAAACTATTCCTATATTTCATTCGATTACACTAACCAAAATTTGAACCACATTTTACAAAAATTGAGCAATTTCTAATTTTGGACCACCTGTACAAACCAAAAGTGAATTTTTTTTTTTTACCATTTTACAGTTTTTACCCCATAATTCCATTTCCTAAACTATAAGTCAAAGGTAGTATAAACGATACATTTGTGAAAATCCTTTGTAAACCAGGACAGAGACATCATCCGGTGTACTTTTTAAAAATAATCGGAACCTTTTAAAAATTTTACCCCTGTTGTAACCTTGAATCCAAGCTGGGTGGCCATGAAAGAGGAGTGGCAAGTGTTCCAATCAATTTTTTGTGATTATCAATTGTATAAAGTGACTTGTGTACCAAAATTCAAATTTTCCGGCGGGATTTGCACACTCACATAAGACTATATTCACCCCCTACAGTCCCCACACTATATTGTTAGGGGATAGAGGGTGTGAAAATATGATTTTCAAGAATTTTCCTCGAAAAATCGATAAAACACTGGAACTTCCGTCACCCTCTACCTAAAAATGGCTGAATTCCCCACCCGTATTAGGAATTAAATTCTGGAATTCCAGCTTTCAAAAGTGCCAAAAAGTCTGGAATTCCGGCGCCCTCTATAGAGGGGGCATTTTTTTCTGGAATAGCCCAATCGACAGCGCAGAAGGGTATATGGCCCATACCCTAAACAGCTTCGAAAACAAAAATTCTAAAATAAAAGTTAAAAAATAATTCACATTCACCTTTAACCTGAACTTGTGATACCTCAGATTCACCGGATTGTCTAGGATTAAATACACTGCAAATGCAGTGCATGCAATGTGAGCGCAAGTCAATCAGAATGATTCGTTGCATTTATCACGGTAAATGTTATAAACGTAACATGTTGAGATTTGATATGACCACTGTATTGTAGCAGCTACTGATTTCCCAATCAAATTTAGAGGTCAAGAAAGTTTATTCGTTGACAATAATCTACCATCGATGATTATTGTTGTTACGTATGCTATTGATTGATTCTTTATTCTTTTCTTGTTGCACCTTTGACTCTGCAAAGATTAAATTGAAACTGTCAATTTTGTCAAAATTGTCAGTAACAGCATGTAAAGTATTGCCATTAATTTGGAAAACAAAAACAATTAAAAAAGTCACAAATGTTTCATATTCACGGGTTCTCTTTTATTTTTAGCCTAACTTTTGATCCCTCAGTTTTTACCTGATTATTTAGGACGTCCATATTTAAATTGTTCTTCTTCTTCTTGCGTATGAGGCAGCAGATAAATATGCTGTAGCCGGTGAGCCCGACAATGTTGATTGGTTGGGGTTTGAGAAGTCTATGTCACACCGGTGGACAGAAGGTAGCTGTCTGCCGTTAAGCTGGTGGAATCTTTGGACAGTGTTATGCCAAGCAGGTGCTTGTTGACCAGGATGCCTATTCACCAGTTTGTGTGTGTGGTGTTCTCTCCGAAGCACGCCGGTTGCAATGCCTGAAAGACACTGGTAAAAAAATATCTAGTTGCATTTGGAAACAATCTTTCTAGCCTGTCCGTTTTAACCAGGCGCGTAGCTAGCTCGGTGGTTTTGAGTGGGCAATTTACCGGTACGTGCAACAAATGTCCTGATCACAAGCAAAAATTTCCCGATTTCCCCTCAACATTTTTTCAGAGGGGGCACTCTGCCCCCCCCCCCCCCCTTTGCCCCCACCTGGCTACGCCACTGGTTTTAACCACATAACAATTTACAAGTTTCCTTAACTTCATTTCTTGCTGAAACACAAATAATATGGTTTGATGTTTTATATTTTTATACTTGCTAATGCATAATTGCCAATAATGGTCAATTGGTTAACGAGATGATTACATTTATTATTGAGTTTGTTATAGCCAAAAAGTACGTCTGTGACAGAAAGTTTGACAACAATTCTGATTTTATTGAGTTAACTTCTAGCTACTTCTTTCCATGTAATTATTGTTGATATCGTTGCAGTAAAACAAAACATATTCTAGGCAGTCTTTAATACCATGTGTTTCACATTCGCTTGTGGTTGCTTTCCCCATTTTTCCAAAGTAATTTCTGTTGGATATATATTACTTACGATTTTCCAGTTCAATGTAATTAACCTAGCTTCTTTGAAAGTTGTCAAACAATTTGTTCATATATTTTTCTAATTAAAAGATGCCAACACGGTTTTGTATTCGAATCCCATTTCCAAAAAATGCATTCTAACTTCAAAAATCAGTTGGATTCATGCTGTAGTTATTGTATTCATAAGAATAAATAGCAAAATGAATGAATGATATTTTTCAAAATTAAAATATCACACTGTTTTGGATATAAAAAAATCCTGAAGCCAATAAAATGTAAATTTGTTTTCAAAATAAAAACAAAGAAAAAATACTACTGTATGATATTACTAACGGCTGATTGTGAGACTACTAAAACATTTGTTCTATTTCACATGATTTTTGATGGAAGTTAGATTATACATTTTCTTGTGACCATACTTTAATTAAATTTAAAGTACACAAAGCCGAACCTTAATATATAATTTAGTCAAATTTTCTTGAATTTCATTTGAAATATTTTTATTTTTTCTAAGACCTTGATTGTTTTATAATTGTATATTCATATTAAAGTTTAAACATTATAAATATTTCTAAAGATCATCCAAGCTTAGTATGCCCATTTTGTATTAATCCTAAGCATATTAGAGAGGCATCTAAAGACCCAAATAGGTTGTGGACCGAGGACCGAGCCAGGAGTACAAACTGTGAAAATAGTCCAACTAAAGCACATGGCTCTTGAATGTTGTCAGAGATAAGAAAATTACTCTTGCAGAGGCGCGGATTGTCAGCCGATGCAATGAAATGAAATGCGCCCTCATTGCAACTTTAATACTGTAGCTTGTAAGGTTGAATCTTCCGGCAATTCTTATTTAAAAAAAGAACTCGTGATGCATGTTTTGTCAACGATCAATTCTCTTTAAATATCTAAAGCAAAATAATTTGATGGAAAATTTGTTAAAGCTAGTTACATTTGACTGCTTTGATTTTTTTCTCCATTCTGATGTATATCATGGAGAAAATTCGTAAGAAAAGCTAAGGGTTATTCACATTTAGAAGGAAATTATGCGTTAAATGCCTAAAAGTTTGCCATGATAAGAAAGCCCACACCTTTTCGACAAATAAACTTTTCCTAAGGTATTGAAAGGTGCATTTCGTGATTCTAGCACCTTAATTGTTGGGATGGTGCAATAGATTATCCCCGGGAAAAAAGTTCTTTCCAAACTTTCAGTTAAAGCAATATTAGACATTTTTTGAGGCGCCTCAATTTTTCAAAAATTTTGAGATTCTTACACGGGTGCATTGGTTAACGGGCTAGTCAACTATACCTGTGATGGTTAAGCTTGAAAAATGTCTACTCTGTAACAAAAACGAGGATTTTGTAATTAGAATAATTAATTCGGGATCCGATACATAATTCAACGGCTGCTGGAAACGGCCTCCAATGTGGAAATAGCGGGAAATAGCGCCATGTACATATATTCTACGCTCATCCATTAGTTGTTTTATTGGTTCGGCAAGTCAAGTTAGAGGTTATTTTTGAGGTGGCACTATTTCATCTGGAGGACCCTAAAACGTATCATTCCCAAGCTCCCGCGTTAAGTCCGGTCTGGGATCCCAATTTTAATTACAAAAATCGCTTATTTTTGATAAATACGCATTTTTTAGCATTCTCGTTGCAGGGATAGTTTCTTAGGACATTACCAAAAACAAAAAAAACAAACCATAAACTCTGCAAAATATCCTATTTTGAAATTGGGGGGCGCTCTTCAAAAAACGTGGCTAATATTGCTTTAATTCTGACCGGTGTGTTTTGAAATTGTGAGCAAATGTTTTTATCAGTGTCCCATGGGATACAGGCTGTGTTGTAAGTTATACCCAATTCACGGGCGGAAAATACCCCAAAATTAACGAATGTCTTCAAGAGTAGATCGAATTTGCACGTAAGATTGGTCACATAATATATTTACGGCGACGGTTCAGATGATATAAAAAAATCTCAACGTTTTTTGTCTTTGCCTGAACTTTGTTCGGAAGAGAATTAGTATTCACTTTTCTGTCTGTCTGGTCGTCTGTCTTTCTGTCTGTATGTAGTCATGCTTATGTATGCTGACGTCGTGTTCACGGGTTGTGTACGAATTTATCTGGAGTTCCGTAAGGGCTATGATGATGTAAATTGGTGGAAATGAAGCGGGTCCACGATCTCGACCTGATTAGATTTTGGGCGTAAAAATATGATTAATTAAGTTATCTATTGCATAATTAACGAAAATTTTCCCGCAAGGCTTGTGTACAAGGTTTCTGGAGTTCCGTAGGGCGTATGATGATGTTAAAATTGGTGGAAGTGAGGCGGGCTGGAGAGTTCTCGAACTGCTTAGATTTCGGGCGTATTTCGGGCAAATTAAGTATGCAAATGAGCTAATTAATTGCCAAAAAACAGCGTAATTGCTATAATTTGAAACGGTACATTGGATACGGAAAATTCCTTCACTGCATGAAAGCCTATCATGGTCCGCATCTTTTTTCCATTTGAGGTGTGTGATACAAGCGGATTGGTATGCAAATGAGCTAATTAATTAAATATGCGTAATACTTATCTCTGAAACCGTACCTCGGATAGACAAAATTCCCCCTTCGCTGCATGAAAGAACTATGCCAGGCATCTTTTTGAGTGAATCATAAAATGGGTCAAAGGCATGTGGGCCGATTAAAAGGGGCATTTTTTGATACAATGATCTAATTAAATATGCATAATTGCGGTATCGCATAAATGGTAACATTGGATATGCAAAAGTCACTTCGCTACATGAGACTACTATATGGTAAACACTTTTGTGTTAATAATTGTGGTCAAAATGCATGAGGGCCACTTAAAGGGGGCATTCTTTGATTATTTTAAAATTGCAAACTAATGCTAAATGCTGGTATTAAACCAAAATTTCTAAGGTGTCAATGGTCAGTGTGAATACTACACCTTCAAAAAAGGAAATTTGATCAGGTAGTTTGTTACCTACAATAATATGTTCAGCAGTGTTTATTTGGCCGTATATGGCTGTGTGTGATTTGGGGGTACAAAACAAGAAGAACTATCAAAAAAGGGGGGGGGGGGGAGTACACCACAAACAAAGGTATTAACATTCAATATATATAGCTAGATCAGTGCCATGTTTCATTGAAATGGTTTTGCTACTCTGGTCAGTCTTTGGGTGAAGGTCTACATCTTGGAAAAAATTGTGAAATATAGCACACCCGGGGGTGCTACTCCTAACCCATCTCTTGGTTATGATTATGTTGGGGACATTTCAAAATTCATATCTCCCAAAACGGAAGATGTTGTGAACTCTATGGTGGTATCAAATGAAAGAGTGAAGAAGTATAGATACCTATAAATGCATACCAGGGGGTGCTACTCCTAAACATCTCTTACTTGTGCTCATGTGGGGGAACTTTTCAAGATTAATATCTCCACAATGGAAAATGTTGTGACCCCTAGGGTGGTGTTCAAATGAAAGAGTGAGATGGATATAGAATACTACAAAATGCAAACCCGGGGGGGCGGTCCTCCCCCCCTATTGCATCCCTCTTCTTATACCGGTCTTATCCTAGCTACTCCAAACATCAAGTATGCTCTTGTTGAGGACTTCATGATTAATATCTCCACAATGGAAAATGTTGTGACCCCTGGGTGGTGTCAATGAAAGGCAGGAAGTAAAGATACTATAAATGCCAAAACAAGGGGTGTACTCCTAAACATCTGAATATGCTCGTGGGGGGGGTTTCAACTGGCAAGATGAATATCTCAACAATGGAAAATGTTGTGACCCCAGGGTGGTGTCAAATGAAATATTGAAGTAAAACTAGTTAAGAAATGGGAGTTTATCTGGTTGCACCACTTTTTTGGGGACACCCTGGAATCGCACAAGTTGCACTCTGGTGTGCGCTTTTGGTCTTATAATAAGCGCGGAAAGCAGGCGAGACTTGTGGTTCGAGACCCCTGTTTAGGTAAGTCGTGGGACGAGGCTGTGAATTCCGAAATGCCCCTTTATAAGGCCCAAGTTGTCACCTTTGACCATGTTAATAAAACATGAATGGGTGCACATGCAATAGAAGAGTTAAGCCATTCAGCATTGTAATTTGCTTTTAATCAGTATTTCTATAATGATTATTATTACTACAATGGAAGAGGGAGAGAGAGAGAGGCGAGAGGGGAGAGAGAGGGAGAGAGAGAGAGAGGGGGGAGAGAGAGAGAGGGGGAGGAGAGAGGGGGGAGAGAGAGATAAACACCCACCGCATTTTTAATTGATGGGTTTTAATACGGAAAGGGTTTAAAGAAAGCGAACGTCGAGTGTTGAATTATAATGTATGGCTGGTCTAAAATATTTGGACTTTGGTATACCCACATAGAGGTAATATAACTCTATGGTCTAACAGTAACACAGCCAATTCTTTAGGCGTAGTAAACGGTTGGCATTATCAAATATGAATATGGTGAACGACGATACTTGTTTCATTTCAGGATTAAAACTAAGAGATGAAAGCAATCCAATGACCTACCTTATAAGTGGTTTGGGCCGAGTCAGGTTCGTATGGTGACCAGGATAAATTGACTTACTTTGAATACGTCCGTGCGAATTAAGAGCAAACCGCCTGGATGTATAAATCTTTAATACTCTCTTACTGATGCGCTAAAAAATGCGTATCCGATTAAATTAAAGGGTTAGAATTTTGATTACTGAAAAGTCAAGATCAGTTTTTCTGCGTTTTGTGAAGGAACAGCCGTAGTCGCTTGGGAAAACGATCTGAAGAAGGTCAAGCTCAAGGAATGGACATATGTTGTTCTATGGCACTACTTGGGCAATGTGTTGGAATAGAACATGAAGGTGTAAACAGGAAAAACATAATTTTACAACATGGTAGTCAATGTTTCACGATGTTTTAAAATTTTGGCATTTTTGTAAAATCGTGAATGATAATGACTTCTTTGGACCTAGATTAGAATGGAAATTTAAGATACTATTTAACGCAGCAAGAATAGAGGTTATTAGCGTCCAACGGGATCCAACGATTACGCAAACTCTTTTTGTGAGCGATGTTCAAATTGAAATGTCGACACCCTATTGTCAGTTTCGGGTCCTTTCAAATTTAACAGACCGGTCACAGGTTATTCCACTCTCTTACTCTAGATCAATATAGGACGACCAGAAACGTTAAGTGCATTGTCAAAATCGCAAAATGGGTAGAGTCTATGGGCGAAAAGGGTTGTGACAATAGCGACCCTGGGTCTCTAGTGACCCTGATGAATTCATCAGACTTGTACGGAATAAACTGCATATTTATACTTTATGTAAAAGTTTCGGGTCCAAGGCGATATTCTTGGCCAAAGGTGAAAAATGCGCCATACCCTTGATACTTAGGGGCTTGGTTCAAGCACACAAACCAACTACTTTATAGACTACAACAAAACACCCACAGCACACACACAACGTTAATATTGTAATTGTAAATGCGCACAAAGCCAACATGTCAGCGCCCTACATGGTACACTCACATGAAAGGACTGGTCATCCAGTCTATATAACATCCTTATTAGCTTCATTCACTCGTGTCCTATAACAAAAGAAGCTCGTTCTCGTAGTGACCGTCATTGGACTCAATCCAATGCGTGACATCGAAGAACTTGTGTTCCTGTTCAAAGTTTGCCCTACATTGCCCTAAGTTTGTTCAAAGTTTGAACCTGCTCGGTTCGGTAGTCATGTTAACAGCAGCTGACCATCTATGTTTTAGGTAACATAAATCATACTAAAACACCAGGAGGTGTATTTGCTCAATACATTGGTGAATGAAAGCTATTGAACTGCGCCATGGCATTGGGATTTTATTAACTCATAGTGCATCTGGCGGGCTATTTTAAAAACATAATTCTTAGCACGCGCATATTATTCTTTCTAAAACAGGGTTTAGTAGTCGTAGCTATGATATCCAACTTAAGCAAGGTATATGTAGCTTGGGATAGGTCAACTGATGATGACGACAAAGGCCGTGCCAATCATGCATGCAGTCCACTACATGTTTCCATGCTGGATGGCCTACCCTTCCACGCTGGCCTAGTGCGGGTTGGAAGGGACTCTGGTACATAGCTTGATGAATGAAGGTAAAAACAGACCCGGGATGATCCCCTACTCTTTTCGATGAAGTTTGCAACTCTTTACGTGCTCAGGATGAGGTGCCGGGCATCCATTGCATACACCTGTACATTCTACGCAATGGGTGGGAACGAGGAGAAATTCACAAACTTGTGCAATTATGCAATTTCCGACTATTAAAGAAACCCGAGTCTCGCGGGGCTCGAACCAAGGCGCTCGATCAATTCTGCCGACGGTTCAGCGTCTTAGACCGCTCGGCCACCTCGCGTTCTCGCCATGCCAATAGAATAGGATGTAATAGAAGCATCTACAGAAATGCCGAGTTAGACACTTTATTTGTATTAGATTGTTGAAAGCTTTGAAGGTGCATTTCGTGATCCTTGTACCTTCATTTTTGTTTATGGCATTTCCTCAAGAAACTGTTATTTCCAAAATTTCAGTTGATTTTAACGGTGCGATTTAATGTTATGAATGATTGTTCATTTTACGCTGACCCATAGGCCACGGTTTTGTAATTTGTCCGTTTATGGACAGACATTACAAAATTGCGAATTTCTAAAGTAATATACACGTAAAGATTACGTACACATTCTATACATATGTTCAGATGATATAAGTCACAATTTCGGTAGATCGGGAGGACGAAGCTGTGGATCATGAAATGCCCCCTTTAATTTGGATCCATGATTAATCAATCACACCTAACATTTACTTCAATAGAAAGAGACGGAAGCGTCACAAATAATGTAATAGTCTGTCAGTTACCGCTGAGTTCTGTAATTACAGCCTGGCTACTCACTGATTCATGTTCAATACATTCAACAGTAATGACAAATGTAGAACGACGATCTACGATAATCCTTTAATATGAAACATTGATGGAAAGGCTTTTGAAATTATTGGAAGGCCCATTAAAGGAAATTGCGATTGAAAGGTTAACCATGAAGCATACCATAGTCCGTTAAAAAGGAGGCATTCTGAAATTGTATGCTGAATTTGACTATATGGAAACGCAAACGCACGCGGGCAGACGCACATTTACTCAAAGTGGTGTACGACGCATACAAACCGGTGAAATCGAAAATGACCCGTGTCATATGTCATCGACATTATAGACCAGTTAACATCCTATGTCACTTCTTCTCTTTTGTTGCCTGCGAATCCAGAACTGCGAATCGTTATGGCCCATAGTATTAAAACTCATACAGATACAATTAACAGATACAATTGCCCAGTGTGTAACAGTCAGGCCGACCTATTTCAAGATACCAGGCCCTAACATGTTACAAACATTGCTGTTAACTGGTCTATAGATTGTCCGAATCTTTCCAAGTACATACGAATGGTTTATTTTGTGAAATTATCCTTCATGTATAAGCTTATTTTTAAAATTATTGTTAATATTCTTGATGTGCTAACCAATAATTCATTCATAGATGTAGTTATCCTTACGTTTTGATAACGCTCATAAGTTCGATTCTTGACATTATTGTTAATGTGGCATCCATATAGAAACATATTCCTATACAATGAGAAGAAACTATAAAGTTCTTTGTGTTAATAAGGAGGAATCGGTTTTATTCCCTCAGAGAGGCCAGCGCACACAAGCTCTGAAAAAAATGTGCTCCAGTCGGATTCGAACCGACGACCTTATTAGACTATGGGACATGTCCTTCTATGCTGTAGATGAAAATGAATCTGAAGTGTTTTTCTCCACCGCATACCGGGCCGATTGTTGAATATCTTAGCTCCATTGTTTGCTGAAGTCTATGTGTATCCATTGGTCACTCATTTATTGGGAAAGGAAATTGAGGTGAAATTTTATTCATTTTCAAGAAAATGCGCAAGCTTTATTTGCGGGATCAGACGGTTATATAATTGTAATAATTTATTATGAATTTACACTTAGTTTCCCCTAGCCCCGCGATGGGAACAACAGAATTTGTTATACAGTTGGTTATTTGGTCTACGTCCCATAGTCTATATGTATATTAGACAGACGTTCCTATCACTAGACCATGAGAGTGGGAAACAGAATGATACATTACTCTATCACATCGTATTCTTAGCGGAATGCATCGGAGCGATTATTTTTATCAAATGCTAATTTATGAATGATTTAAAGGACACAAAGAGATTTTCTGAGGATGCAAATTTAATACTCTGAATCTCAGTGGTGTGGCAAGTTGCCCCCCCTGGCTCGAAATAGCGGGGCGACATAGACCAAAATATGCATTTCCATCCCTCTTCTTCGGGAAATTTGACCAATTCAGCCTAAATTTGTGCAAAATTCACGTGAATTCGGCATTTTTCGCGCGCTACGCGGGCATTTTGTCAAGGTCAACTTCATTGAAGTGAAGAACCTGGAAGGACTTATGAATATTGCCCCCTCTGGCGGGGCAACTTGGGAATTTTTTGCCTTCTCTGGATCGACTACCTCGGTAGGCCACTGGTGATTTTACACTCTATTGGTTGGTAGAATATTGCAATAAACGTTTTGAAGGTTTATTAAGTGAACAACAAATGAATAGGAAAAATTAAATAGCTTGCTGTCCTAATTAGATGTTTTTCTTGTCGTGCGTGAAAGATAATACTTGATCATCTTTGTATTACATAAAGACGTCATGTTGGCTTATTTACTTTAGATGTGATTATATTAGTAAACATTCTAAATATACACAAAAAAGAACAGGTTTTTGATTGGGGCGAAGTTTCCTGGAAATGTCCCCACTCGGGTTTCTCTCCATAAGGTCGAAAACATCCGGTTTGTGCTGTACTAACACTTAAATTTCAGGGATTTAAAAGTTAATCCTTTAGGATTCTGTTAGGGACCAATCAAAATGATTTAAACTTGAATCCTATTTCCTTAGATTCAATCATATGCATTGATTTCAAATATGATTTTTATTAATGCAATAAAGGCTAATTTTAAAGCTTAGCATTGATTGGTCCCTAACTACAATCTTAAGGATTAACTTTTAAATCACGAAAAATTTAGAGTGAAAATTCTAAATTGATTATTGCTATTTTGGTTTGTTTCCAGAATGATACTAGCTAATCGTTTTAACATGTTTGATAAGCTTTCCACCTTTGTGAAGGAATTCAATTGTGTTACTTAAATACCCAGGTTTTTTCTGACTGCTTGAAACATGCAAACTTACATATAAATTAATTAGCAATCATGTATTTTCTGCATCATCAAGATAAAAGTTATCACTTTGTGCGCCTTTACAGAAGTCCCAGCTCGACCTTCCACCTGACTTCTTTGGAGGACCAATGACCACTTCTTGAAGAAATCTTTTGGACGAAGCTGTTTAAAACGGATTTTGTTCAAATAGGGACTCACTAAGTGGAAAGGAGGAAGATTTTTTTAAGAGACAAATTTCTCTCAAATTTGCACTTGATTATCCTAATCGTCCTATAGGAAACCATGCTTTGGAATTTCTCGTCGGGCACCGACCGAAGTTACAAATCTAATCTTATATTTCAGTAGTAGAAGAAATATTCGGCCTATTCACTTCAGGTGTAATCTAATCAGTGGTGAAGAATTCCAAAAATGCAAAAAAACCTGGGTTCAAAAAAAATTGAGGGCGCTTCTCTCTGGAAATGTCTTCATGTCTCTTAAAGGTGTTGTTAATTACTGTGCTTCTAATTCATAACAATTTTGGTACCTCATATTTTTAACGAAATATATTATAATATATTTTATAATATATTCTTTTGTAGGGTATGGCTTTTGCCTTGACCTGTATTAAGTTAGGGGTGTCGTATGCCAGCGCTTTGATCAACGCCTGCGTGTTTAATGCTGGCGATCACTGGCAATACACATGACTCACTGACTTCTAGGAGGCAGAATCACTAAAGTGAGTTGGTTGCTAGAAGCAGGCATCCTAGCATATGGCAGACAGGCTCTTTAATCAAGTGCTCGGGGCTCATCCGATATAAAAAGCTTGTTTCCGAATGGAGAAAAATTCATTTTTCCATTCCGAGTAAAAAGCATTGAATCAGCATCTGCTCCTGCTGCGTGAGGATGACTTGTGTGTATATTACAACATGCGCCCGCGTTGATTGTTAGAATAAGCAGGAGCAAATATCATATGGGCCTTATTCAAGGAGTTCGTTTACCCCAACACTACAGAAAAGGTTACCCTTTGGTATTTAGTATTGACCCTCTCATCAGCAGGTAGGTAGTACTCTCAAATTGTGGTCATCACTTTTTCAATAGGGGCCAATTTAAGTTTACACAGGATCAAATTTTTAAAATGCTCCAATCGTGTTTGAAATGTATGCCATATTGTCCGTCTTATTCATCATGATTCCAAAATGTATAGTTTGTACCACCTACGACCATTAGTTTGGAGTTATAGATTAAAAATGGACAAAAATGGTAAAAAAGGTCAATCTGACTTTGTACAGGGGTCACCATTTTAAAGTGTAATCTGATTATAATTTTAATACTTGCACATCTATTGTCTTAGGTAAGAGACTCTAAAAGGTATAGTTTTTATTCTGTTAAATGCTTAACTTACGGAGATAAGAAGTCAAAGAAGGTCCACACCACTTGGATTATGTTGCCCTATACCTATTTTGTCCCATAACATGGTACTATATGCATATTGCAGATGTTACAAACTATTCCTTCTTTTGACACATTAAGCTAGATGAAACAACTTCTTTCAATTTTACCAAATTTGAGCAACTTCTGATTTTGACCCCTTTGGGACCAAATAGAAATTACATTTTTAACTTTTAGCCATTTTACCCTATAACTCCCAAAGCAATGGTCATATATGGTACAACCTAACATTTTTGGAATCCTTAATCAGTGGCGGATCCAGGATTGGAAAAGCGTCAAAATTACCGGCGGGGTTGAAAGGCTGAACTTGTCCAAAGTTTTTGCAAATATTGTTTGCAGAATTTACCGGGAGGCGCGCGCCCCCTCCCCCCCCCCTGGATCCGCGCTGCTTATGACTAGTAGACGGCACAACCCGGGCAGACCAGTGGCGTCGCCAGGAGTTTTGTTGACGAGGGGGCACAGATTTGGGAATTTACCGGACACGTGGTATTGACCGAACAAAACTATTTTTTTAACGGCTCGCTACGCTCCCCGGTTTGACCCCCATTTTTTTTGTGTAACCGTCCGTCCTCGAAATCTGAAGAGCGGGGGGGGGGGGGGTTGGAGGTGAAACATCAGAACATAATTCGCCAACGCAAAGATAGTAATAGTATAGTAGGTGTCGATTGACCAATTATGCAGTTGAAGTAACCAATTCTTATGAAGCCCCTGTATTTAATATCATTCACAACGCACCAAAACATGCTTTTTAGACAAATGTAACCCCAACGGACCATTAAAGTTCGACGTTCCGACCAACATCGCGGTGACCCCACACCCTGCCCCCCCTCCTCCTGGCTACGCCACTGGGCATACATTTCAACATGATTGGAGCAATTTTAAAAATGTGACGCCTGTACAAACTTAAATTGGTCACCTCTGGAAAAAGTGAATACCACAATTTGAGAGTACTACCCTACCTAGCATTGATGTTAGATGGTCTATACTTACTACCAAAGGTATCAAACCTTTTCTGTAGTGAGGGGTCATACGATGATGTTTGACCTGGTTCCTAGCTCCTTCTCGAGAACGCGTGCAATCTTCTCAAATCGCAACTTCATTTTCTATTCAGCCTTATACCATCGCGACAACTTGTATAATTGGGATGGAATTTTTTTTCTCCATCAGAACCAAGTCCGATAAGCTCCGAGAATGATGAAGAACCATATTTCTTGATGTCCTTTGATATACTTCGTATATAGCATAATTGTATAACACGGTGACATAAAACGATGATATCACCACGTTAGTAGAAAAATTATAATCATAAAAATTAGCTATTGGATCGCATAATAGAAAACATTAACTGGAAAATAGTAAATAACGAATGAGTTATCGTCGAGCACGGCACCAACAAGTGGAGTGATGTTGTTACCGTATGGTCTACGTCGAGAGAGGTGGGAAGTAGGATGTTTCCTTTTTTTTTTTTTTTTTTTTTCTTTTTTTTTTTTTTTTTTTTTTTCTTTTTTTTTTTTCTTGCAAAACGGAATGAACATAGACAATGGTGTTTATAGCTACTTGATGGACCTGTTTATGTTAGGTGTGAAAAAACTTGGTATCGGGCTTGATATAGCAAGGCCAAAAGACACAAAACCAAGTAAAGGTGACATAGACGAAAACCGTTGATTATCATTCAGGTGTAACAGTGTGTTAGAATAGTATGATGATCAAATGGGAGTTTATGAGCTTTTCTGTTAAGGGTGACATGATCTTGCTTGATATGGATTCGTTCAATGCTCGTCAAAACAGACCAGTTTTACGTTTCAATTAATCGTGGCGTTGAACTATCTGTTTGGAGAAAACGAGTATGATAAAGTCAAAGTCGTTCTTGAGCGGAAGGGGACAATGAGGAGAGTGTATGTGTTAAACTGTTATTAAAGGACATTCAAAGCCGCAAATACTATTTAATGCAGAGAAATAGCTTAGTACCTTGCACACAATGATTACAACCATCAGGACGGCGGCCCAGAAAACAATACGTCGTTGGCAACATTGGGCCACGTCATGCCGACTTGACTACCACGTCTTTTTTGCGTTGAGCCAACCTCAATGTTACACTGTTCCTAACGTTTTAAAGAAGGTGGACCAACGTTTCCAGATACTATAGCATAACTTGGTTGGTCTAACGTTTGCTTCCAAGTTGGCAGGCGGTCGTCGGGACCAACGTCCATTTTGTCCCTTGGCCCGTTGGCCTCAGCTACTTTTTAAAAATTATTTTGTATCACCATTTTCTTTTAGGCCTGTGCAATGAAAAAAGTTTCCCTATGTTTTACACATTTCAATACACCAGTATAGTTCATAGTTTTATCTTTTAGTACATTATTAACTAGTGACAGTAATCAAATTACCGACCGGTGAAAAACAGGGAATCGAACAGAGACCCTTGTATTAAAGCCTGATTGATTACTAATTGAGCTCATCCTACCTTGCAACAAGGGGACAAAATATATTTCGTAAAAAACAATGCGTCAACAGTATGAACCCTTAAAGTAAGAAAGGCTCCTAAAAAAGGCGACCTACATCACAGAACGTCACAGAGCGTGGTAAAAAAACACCCGAAAAAGTAGTACATGTGGAACTGTCTTTTGGTGAAACTACAAATGTTTTTATATACAATCTTGCAAACAAATTATTTTCTAATATCAAAATTGTATGTAAAGGTTTTAAAGGGGACGGACCTGTATATAGGAACGGGTGCCCATCTATCTTTCGAAGCGATAGGGCCAGACTCCATATAATGTTTGCTAACACCTCCCTATACAAGCGAGTCTGTTTAACTTCCCGACATTGAATAATGCCGGTACCCATTATACACCTGGGTGGAGAGGAGTAATTACGGTAAAGTGTCCTACTCAAGGGCACAACACGTTGGGGCCGCAGTGGGACGCGAACCCACGACATTTGGATTGCAGGACGAGCGCCCAATCCACTGGACCACACTTACCCCTTGACATTTTTTGTCTGAAGATTTCCAAAAATCATGCGGTGTCATTTTTAAAGTGTGTTCTTGGATTGGATGTATTCTAGGGGAAGGCTTATACAGGGGTCAAAAGAAAAAAGGGTAAAAAAGTATACCATCATGTTCTGTACCTTTCCAGGATTTCAGAAAGATATAGTTTGCCCTATCTGAGAATTACATATTTCAATAGTATTAAGGCAAAAAAAAGGTTGTCAAGGTCACACGGGCTGTAAAATTTCAAGATTAATCAGTTTGTTTTCAAAATGGTACCAAATTGTTCGTCTTACTGTTACAGAAGCCAAAAATAACAGATCTCGTTGTCAATGTGACGTTTTTGATGATAATTTGAGAACAAATAGGGCCGGGGGCTAACAGGGTCTATGGGAGATCACTAGCCATATCTGTAAAAGTCTCACTTTGAAAGGGGGAGGAAACACCAAATCATATACATTTTATATTTGTTGACATGGTGTATAAGTAATTATAGTCCGGCGAACCACAAAGTCCGGCTACCGGTAAAGAATTCAGTGACTCTTCACGCAACATAAGTTTCGCGCATTATTCCGTTATCGTCTATATGGGGCCCCGGACTGTGCCTCCCGACGGACTATATATGCTTTCACACCGGTGAGCGATTTAAAACAGTTTCAACCAAATAATCGGCCCATTAGTAAAATTCGACCTTGAACTGTCTGGGCTATTGTACTAAAACAATAGGTCGTAGATATGGCAAACTTATACCTTTTTTGGAAACGTTATGAGAACACCGAAACAGATTTGTATATATTTTACAACAATTTAAAAAGTTTTTACTTGTTACACCTGTACAAACTTTGCCCCCCTTATATAAAAACACCAAAGAAGACTATATTAGAAAAATGGTGGGTCGAAAGTTTCTGTATTAGAAAAATATTTGTTAAAAAAAAACAAAATGATATGAAAAAAAAAAAACTTAAAACACAAATCAATTACATTTCCCCATATACTAAAGCTAAGGATCCCCGTATCGCGGTGGAAACAAAGTGCATTAAATCGAAAAATGATCACTGCAAAATGGTATATTTTTTTATTTTTACGCACAATGTTGCTAAAGCATAGGCCCTATTTTTGTTTTTAAAAGCCAGGACTGTCCCGTTTTAGGCCTATATTAATATGACTTTATTAATTAGGCCTAATCCTACTAGTTATATTTAGGGACAAATCTCCCAACGTGGCATGCCGACCACAAAACGACCATTTCCCCACCATTTTCCCACTTTGCCCCGACGTTGGCTTACAGACCATAAAACGCATTCACTACCACCATTTTCCCAATGTCGGCCCAACGTTGCCTGCGACCGAGCCGAGTCCCGACGTCGGCCCTACGCCAGTTTCCTATGTGGGGGTATGTCATGCTTAGCTGGCCAAGTTCATGTTCTTGTATTATCAGCAAAAAACAACAATGGTTAATTCAATTTCATTGGAGGCGCCGGCGAAGGTCCGAAGTTAGTCTACGTGAACGGCTTGAACATCAGATGCACAAAACCCGGGCGCAAACATACACATTCAAACGCATCAGGACCTCATTCATGTATGTCATCCTTAGATGTCATGAGAATTTAACACGGGGATTGTAATCATCATTGGATGCCGTTGCAAAGCCACTTTTACAATGGACTCTTATGTAATCCTCTGGAACAGAGACGATAAGAGTTCTGAACTGAAATCTCTGACTTCGAATTTCAGATGTATGCATCTCGTCAAACAACACTCTTAAAGTACTTGCAGATGGGAAGCCCGGTAGTGTTAAGAATACAGGAAAGGGAGACATCTCTTCATTTTTTAACTATGCCTAGGTTTCACCAAGCCATTCCAACCAATCCAGAACCAATAAAAGCGGTATCATCCATGTCCAAAGATATCTCAAAAGAAACAACTGCTAGTTTTCCGTATAGCATTGAAAACAAGAACGTTGGCTTGGCGATGATGACGACGACACATATGGACCATTAGGACAGTAGACTAACAGTTCCGCAAAATGGCAAGAAATGGCAAGTGAAGCTTACAGGTCCTGAAGAAACATCGATGCAGATCAAGCCAGGAAGAGGCCATGATGTTAAACTCAGAAGTCCAGATCTTTACCAAAACTCTATCATTGTCTTGATTTCTTGTATTTATATTTACTTTAAAATGTGTGCTCTTATTGGTCCTATATTGATATTTAGAAAGCTATGACATCCATGTGCCTTGAAGTGCCCCCGTAGAACTTCCTGTCATTTTAGGTGTTTTGTCTGAATATTAAGGTGCATTTCGTGATTCCAGCACCTTCATTTTTTATGGTTCACTATATCTTCAAGAAAAAGCTATTTCCCACACACAAAACATAATCTAGTCATGCAGATGCATGATTAACTTAAAACTAGTCATGCATGTTAGTCATGTAGGCTGGACTAACATAATATTAGTCAAGCGAATATCTTCAAGCCTGCATGACTTAAAAGTAAATGATGTGCATGACTAGTTTGTGATGTCCGGCTTGTCTAGCTTAAGATTTCTAAAATTGCACTATATCATTATTGGAGTAAAGTTCAAGCTTGCACAACAATTATTGCTCCTTTATTGGTTCCCAGCATGTTTTACGTACGTAGTAATGCAAGAATACTGCATCACTGGTTCCAATGGAAAGCCGCCAAATTAATCTACATTTTTCGCTTGGTACAGCAGCTATCACTTTCAGCATCTATCACAGATATACTGACAGATATACCATGCAACAGTTATGAGGTAAACCTATTTATTCTTTTCTTCCGTATTTGGTGTAGATGTGGTAGTTTGAACTGGATTTGTGAAGTGAAGGTCAGTCAGTGAGTTGCTGTCCGTTTCATGCTATGCTAGACTAGTCGTGCTCTGACTAGTCCGACTGAAAACCTTGTCTTTGAGTAATATCAAATGTGAGTTACACTCGTCAGTTAGACTACGATTTTCTGTCGGACTTGTACTAGTCTAGGCTAGGCAGTACGATGTGCTCGGCGTCATGCCATCTGAACCATTGGAAAATATACGGCTATCGTCACTATGCAACAGCTGCACACTTCAGTGAAGTGTTAGATGCGTCTTTGAGAGTTATGAGCGAATGTCGTACCACGCTGCCATAGGCCACTGCGTTGTAATTTTGGCCATTCTACGGAAGAAAAATACAAAATTGCGAATTTCTTCCAGAGGGGACTCGAACATGCATGTAGACTATGGGGCATGTCCTTTATGTGTGTTTTGTTCTCCCCATCGAGGGGCTTGGGGGAGGAAACCAAGTGCAAATCATAATTAAATTATTAAAATCATATAACCGTACTGTTCGCCCAAATAAGAATGGAACATTTTCTTGAAATGAATAAAATGTCTTTCAATTTATTTCCCCCAATATAGGACCAATAATACGGCGAGACTTCAGCAACATTGGAGCTAAAGATAGTCAATTACCGGCCCGGTGTACGGTGTAGAAAAAACTTCAGATTCCTTTCATCTGGGAGTTGCAGAAAACATTGGTATATTGTCTCGCGGTTGAAAAGATAGTGTTAACCTTCCGATTTAGAATTAGTCTTTTTTACTGACGTAAGCGCCAAAAGACTTATACTCATCGCAAAAAATATATAATTCTTGAGCTTCTATAGTGCGTGCGTGTTCAAATTAACTTTGTTCATGTTTTCAATATTTATTCGAAAAGAAGAAAGACAAACAACATCATCAGAATGTTGCTGCGGAAAATTTGACCGACAACTTTGTCCAGAATTAAATCCGTAACTTAGTGCTTAACTTCATTTGTATTCAATTACCCGCGATTTCGAGAAGAAAACTTAGGGTCAAAGACCATCTCATTAATGTAAACTGGTTAGTGATTGTGAAAGAGGACGGGTATTTGGTTACTCAACCGAATCGGGGAGATGGAGATGATAACACATGGTATAACAATGGCTCCGCATCCGGGCAATTGGAATATCTTTAGTACATGGTTTGCTGATTCTCTACATGATCCATTGGTCATGGTATTATGAAAGAGAAATTGATGTGACCTTTTATTCATTTTTAAGAAATGTGCAAGTTTTATTGGGGCAAAAGATGGTTATGTGTGTTAATAATTTATCATAATTTTACACCGGGTTTTTTGTTCTTTATCCCTTTGAAGGGACCGGAATTTGTTATGAAGCTTGTTATTTGGTCTACGCCCCCATAGTCTAATGTAAGATTTGTCACACATACATACTTAAGCCATTGGTTCCGATGGTGTCAAAATCTCAAATCATTTGCGGGTAAAGTCGGGGGGGGGGGATGTGTAGCTCACGAAATGCCCTTAAAAAAAGTGCATTCCTCGTTCAGCAGTAACATTTTACCAACATCTATGGTACCTGCCCGGGTTTGCGATTTTTTAATTCTGTATCATTGTGATTTTAGCTTTAAGGAGGAATTTCACGCATCTAGCACTTGCTATTTGATTAGTGCTCTGTCCTTGAGGGAAGCTATAAATTCCTAAATGATTTGTATAATGTAGCATAGGACATACAAAATGAATTTCTTGCAAGCAATTAATTTTCCAGCACAATGCAATGCAGTTCAGATGATACAAATCTCATCTTTTTAGGGGACGAGGCTGGGGAGTCAAAAATGGTTGTACTTATTTAATACTAACATATATGCAATGCAGAATGAAATACCGCAATAGGATAACGATTAACGATTAAAAGTAAGAGGGGAATTTAGAATGAACAGATGCCGTATGTAAATAAAAAGCATTATTTGTTCACCTGGCTTGAGAGTGCCTAACCGGTCCAGAAAACATGCCACTTTTCGGTAACGATAATATTTATATGGCCGGAGAAAACATTGTAAGAATCCATTACTTACTTGAACCATTTCGCTTTCTTCTCTACCTAGGGACACATGATTTATGTGCCGTTGCTGGGCAGAAGAACCTTAGATCAAGCTACAACCATTAAAAGCTCAAGAAATGGCACAGCCTTAGTACGTCTAGCAGATTAAAATGGGTTCCATGCACCCCTAAAACTAAAATTCTAACATGATTTTGAGAATCTCTACCGTAACAGCAACTTAAAAGAATGTGATGTTACCAAAATCAAATATTGTCCCCAAAGAGGTCCCGTTTGACGCCATCTTGGATCTAAAGAGATCAGTCATATAAAATGGTTTGATTTAGTTGAAAGTATCTCAAATGATTTGGTTACCATAGGAATCGGAAAATATTATACTTTGGCATGTATCTTGTACTATTCAGCTACACCATGTTTATCTTTCAAACAAAAAATTACATGGGAACAGGAATGGGAATCGGGCGGTACGCCTCAATACAAATACGGTGGGGGTGAAACAACAAATAAAAATTAAAGAAACTTAAAAAAATAAATAAATAAAAACAAAGAGGCAAACAAACACCTATCCTACGGCATGAAAATAAAAATGGTGTGTAGTCGTTTTGTGGTAAAAATCGATTGGTTTGAATAAAACAGTGAGAAAAACGGAATATAAGGAAAAGCATTTCTTTTACAGATGTTGGTGTTTTTGAGGGGTACATCTCTTTACCGACAAACCAAAACTTCAAAGACCCGCCCCAAGAATAGGGTTTTTTGTCGTCATTCCAATACGGTAGAAATGAGCATGCTCTCCTCACTTACATCAAGTCCTTCTGCTGCAGGCTTGCAAACGAATCTGATCCAGTAACCACCAGGTTCAAGTAGGTCAGGTTGGACGTTCAATTTGAATGTACTGTCCATTTAGATAAAGATCAGATGGCGTGTCGTTCATTTTAATCTTCTTTATTGTGTAGTTCGACTATCTAATTTACCTTACCGTTATAAAGTTCAATTAAAGGGTCAGTTATATATATGTACGCTTAACGTATTAAATAAAGTTATTAACGTGATAAACAAATCTACAGAGTGCATCCTCAACTTTCAAAGAAATCATCTACCCAGACTTCGGGCGATGCGAGTTTAGTGGGGCTTGTGACTTTGGCCAATTGATTTTACAGCTGTACATTTAGACGGGCAGGTATACGTACGGACTGATTACAATTAGGAGATATTAACCCTAAAAGAGCCGGGACTTTTTTTTTTGGGGGGGGGGGCGGAATCCGACCCCGGGCCTCTTAGGGTTAAAAAGACAAGATTATGTTGGGGTGGGGGTGGGACGGGATACACCCTTACATTCCACCGCCTGTGGATTGATTTACGATTTTGGTTTCTTAGATATGCAATACGCAGATGTTTAGACGGCGAAAAGTGCAACAGTGAATGATTCATAACGCGAGTATGCATGTTATTAATTGATGACTATTCTGTGATTTTCTGAGCGCACCCATCACCCAATTTGCAACATAAAAATAGTTTATTGTCTAATAGGAAAGATTATTGCCAATATACTGCAATTCCCAAAAAGTTCAGTGGATGAAAAAGTAGCATTTGATGTAATAATAATGTATGGCGTTTTAAAATCGCAAAATCTTGTTAAGTGATTATCGTTGACAACTAATTTGTTTAGTAGCAATCTATATTTATTTTAGTCGCTGAGTCATTGAGTAAAGATCATCACCTTTCGAACAATATAAGATTAGTCATCGCGACAATAAAGCTGTCATCTATTCGTCACAAAATACCATACCACTTAAAACCTTAAAGCTTTAACCTTATTTTGAAAGATGTGCAATGTTTAGATTAGTCCGCAAGATGGTGTATGGCGTTGCAGCCCACGATGAAATCATGACATAATTCCAAAACTTTACCCTGTTCTACACTATTTTTAACTACCAACTGACAGTTATGATATTTAGGGCAATTACATATGCGTTCCTAACATCACAGTCAGCCATAAACAATTTAGGAGTGGTGTTGTTTTCTTTCTGAGAAGAGATGAATGTACTTTCAATATGAAGTAACTGGTTGTAAGGAGGGTTTTATTGAAAATAATATTGAAAAGGAGTTTCAACTAATTGAAAATCAAAGAGATTCATAAAACTCCGGTACAATGACACATCCTTTGCCTTTTGAAGGTGGGCCTTTATAGAAAAAAGAAATTGTAAAAGAGATTATAGAGCGCTCGCTTATTTTGCTGAAGTCCTATACTAGACAGCTCCAATAACAAAGTTAAATGGAAAAACAAAGTATATTTTTTTTTTTTTTTTGTTTTTTTTTTTTTTTTTTTTTTTTTTAACCTTTACTACGTGATCATTAGCTTTTTGCAGCCTCGGCACGTTCCCTGTCAATAAGACTTTTTACAACCATACGATCCTGCCGATCATATTTTACTTTGAGAGATATTTCTTCAAAATAAAAGATAACTTTTTGTTTACAAAGAAAAGTTCAAATGAAAAAGAAAAATGAAACTATTTGTTAGTAGTCCAATATTGAAATAGTCTTTATTTGTTTAAGGATTTTACAATACAAAGAGAATTTTATGACTGACAATTTTAAATTCATTTATGACTTAGTTTAAAAAATGAACAAAGACCCATTCAGGACACGGTATATGGAATTCCGTTAACAAAACCCAACGCATTTGCACCCGGACAACACATTTTAAATCTCATAACATCTTCTGATCAATCTCGGGAAGCAATTTGAATTCCCACGACTGGAAACCCTCCAAACAGACGATAGGTAAGTTGGGCATAAAAGTACTTGTTCGCTAAAAAAACACTGCCAACGAAATCAATAAAGGCAAAATCTAAGTTGGCAATAGTCAGAGGCATTTTTCTCGAAGGTGCATGAGCTGTGGGTCTGGTTCATTCGTCTAATTACATTTATTTGTTATTGTATTCGTAATAAGCATTATTTTGAAAATATTCAGATGCTTAATTTAATTTCTTAAAAATCATAGATTTCATTTTGTATTCTTTTCTTGATTTTTGCATGCATTTTGTACATTGGTTCGTTCAATTCCAATATTAAGTTCTATTATTAAAGTTAGGAATATCGAGACAAGTGCAGTGTATCTTGATTCAATTTGTGAGATATGATTTCACTGCATTCATAAAATGATTTCACTGAGAGAATCTATACAGCCATGGCAGTCACAAGAACAGACTTGGTATTTTAGCAATTGTAAATGGTTACCTAATATTAACAGGCCTACATACATGTGTAGTGTATTATTAGTTGACAAAACGGGTGTTCCAATTAGGTTTACCTACTGAAAGTTAGCTGGGCAGTTGAACTGTTTGTTTTTTCTAAAATAACACATGATTTAATTTGTGATGAATGCACACATGCCGTTAGA